>BDDC01000741.1:30372-45788 GCA_001662425.1 Chlamydomonas sphaeroides
GCACGGTCACCTTTCCGACGCTGGAGATCACGGACGCGTACGCGGAGGGGCTACCCAAACAGCTGCTGTGGCAGCTGCTGGGCGCCAACGACCTCAACGCCCACCTGCGAACCGAGGTCACGGCCACGGAGCTGCGCCTGCGCGCGGCGCAGGACCGCGGCAGCCTGACGACGGAGGCCGCCTGCGCCGCGCTGCCGCCCTTCCCCATGGACTTCGGCACACACGGCCTCGGCGCGCGGCCGCGCACCGTGCATATCGAGCTGTCCAACCCCACGCCGCTGTCCGTGGAATGGCAGCTGCACTCATTCGACGACCCGGACGGCGTGGAGCTGGAGAACTGGGTGGAGCCGGGCCGGCCGAGGTCCGAGGATGAGCGGATCCGGGACCTGATCGCGGAGCACCGGCTATTTGAGATGCGGCCGCGCAGCGGCAGCCTTGAGCCCGGCAGCCGCGGTACGGTGACGATGGAGTTCCGGCCGCTGGTGGAGGGCGCCTTCAAGCTGCCCGTGTTCCTGCACATCGCCGACGGCAAGCGGCTGCGGCTGGAGCTGCGGGTGCGACCCGGGCCGGGCCGGGCTAGGCGCGGCTGGGCTCCTTCCTGCTGCCGGTGCTGGTCGGCGACACGCGGCTGGGCCATTCCTGACTGTGGCCCTGCTTGACGCCTCTGGCGCGCCGCTCCTCCCTCTTCCCTGCACACTGCAGGCCGTGACCACGCCCGAGCCGCTGCAGCTGCTGGCGCTGCCGCCGCCTATGCGCACGTTCCGTCTGGAGCCAGTGGCGCTGGGCGAGCCGGCGCCGCCGCTGCAGATGTACGTGTTGCGCAACGGCGGCCCCGCGCCGCTGCGCTGGCGGCTGGACACGGCGCCTCTGGCGGCCCTTGCGGCCGACAGCTGGGGGCACCGGGTGCTGGAGCTGGTGGGGCCCGCGGCGGGGGAGATCCCGGTGGAGGGCGTCGCGGCCGTCAACTGGCGCTTCTCCCCGCTCGAGGTGAGGGGGCGCGAGGGGCGCAGGACCGAACACTTCCATGGCGGATGCAGGTGACGGGCCTGGCTCTGACACGGTGCCGCCGCTGCTCCCGCCACCCTTGCCGGTACGTTCCTTCCAGGCCAAGGAGTACAGCGTGCAGGTCCCGGTGCTGCTGGGCGACGGCAGCCGGGAGGTGCTCACCCTGGTTGGCCGCGGCTACGCGCCCGTGGCCAGTCTGCCCCACGGCGCCGCGCCCGCCGTGCCCGCGGGCGCCGAGTTCCCGGACCCCGCCGCCGCCGACGCCGCACCCATCGCGGCCGCCGGCGTGGAGGACGAGGCCGCGGCGGCGGCCGCCGAGGCGGCGGGCGCGGACCGCGACTGGGCGGTGTGGCAGGGGCTGAGCTCTGCGCCCAGCGCCGGCATGGCGGGGCGCCTGGCGCTGGTGGACCACGACCTGGTGTCGCTGGGGGCGGTGCCCACGAGGGTGAGGCAGGCCCGGGCGGGCTGGGGTGCTTCGGGACCGACGGCTGGGCCCACGCAGCCGCACATGCAGCTCCTGTCCGGTGCCATGGCAGCGCTCGCACCCTTGGCCCCTCCTCACCCATGCTCCTGCACCCTTTGTCTCGCTCCTGCCCAGGGCCTGGCCCGGCGCATCATCGTGCTCACCAACAAGTCCCGCTACCCGCTGGCCTTCGACTGGGACCTCGCCGCGCTGGCGCCGCCGCCCGGCGTGCCGCCGCCGCCTCTGGGCCACGCGCGGCCGCTGTCTCCGCCCGAGCTGCTGGCGCTGCAGGGCAGGCCGCTGCAGGGCCTGCTGTCCATCAGCCCGCCCTCGGGCAGCCTGGAGCCGGGCGAGCGCCTGGTGTGCCGCGTGTCGCTGGCGGCGGGAGTGGTGCCGCAGGTGAGGGCACTGCGATGCCTCTGTGGGGCCGGTCGTGCCTGGGGCGCAGCTGCAAATCCCTCGTGGCTGCCTGCCGTCTTAACGGTGGCAGTGCCCATTGATCCTTACGTTACCGCAACGCCCATCCCTCGTAGGTCTTCGAGGGCGAGGTGCGGTGCTCGGTGCGCGTGGACGAGGGCGTGATGGAGGCGGCCGAGGCGGAGACCGCGGCCATCGTCGCCGCCGCCGAGGCTGCCGCCGCCGTGGGCGTGGAGCGGGTGGAGGAGGTGATCGCCGAGGACCCGCAGCGCGGCCCGCCGGCGCCGCCGCCCGCCGTGGCCGCAACGCTGCGCGCCAGCCGGCTGCGGGCCCGGCTGCCGGTGCACCAAAATATGACGACCGCCATCCGCACGCGCATTGAGCCGCTGGCGCAGCAGTTCACTGCCACCATGGACGCACGCACGCGGCGAGTGGCCGACGCGGCCCGCGGGCCGGCCATCCCCGAGCCGCAGACCATCACGGTCACGCTGTGCGGTCGAGTGCTGGAGCCGCAGCAGCTGCGGGAGCTGAGGTATGTGCCCCGCCACGAACGCGCGGCGGCGCGGGCGGCGGTGGCCGAGGCCGCGGCCTGGGTGCCGCCCCAGCTGGCGCCGTTCTGGGAGGACCCCGCCTCTGCCGCCGCGACGGCGGCGGTTGCGGCGTCGGTGCGCGCCGCCGCCGCGGCGGCGGGGCCATCTCGGCGGCGCGTGGTGATGCAGCAGATGCCGTCGTCGCAGCAGCCGCAGGGCCAAGGCAGCGGCGGAGGCAGTGGCAGCGGCAGCGGCGGCGGAGCCGCTCCGTCGACCTCGGCCGGCGGCGCCGACGACGGCGCGTTCGGGGAGGCGTCCATCGCGTATGCGGGCCTGGGCGGAGGCTCCATGGCGGCCTCTGCAGTGGACCTGGCAGGGCGTAGCGAGGTGGGCGAGGAGTCGTGGGGCGGGCTGGACCCTGGGCCATCGCGGCCGCGCAGCGCCGTCTCGGCCTCTGCCGCCGGCCCCGCCGCCGCCGGCAGCGGCAGCGTCAACCTGACAGCGGAGCTGGGTGGCCGGGCCAGCGGCGACGCCAGCACGGCACTCGACGAGACGGCGGCGTCGACTGGGGGTGACCTTGGCAGCAGCGGCGATGTTGTCAACGTCACACTCACCGGCTCTGATGGGGCTGGCGGCGAGGGCGAGGGGCAGCGCTTTGCCGTTGGGGGGCTGTTGTCCACGGTGCTCGAAGGGGAGGACGAAGGCGTCTCCTCGCCCGCGCGGACGCTACAGCCACCACCACCGGACGCGGCCCCAGCCGCACAACCCTCCGAGGCGGCGTCGGAGGCGTCGCCAGCGGAGCTGGCGCCGCCGCCGCTGCCACCGCCGCCGCCAACGGGCGGCGGCCTTGAATATGACGCGCTAGTGGCGGCACGGGACGTGCTGTCCGGCCTGTTCTCGGAGCTCTTAGGCGACCCAGACATCCAGCGCGCACTCGACTTCCTGCCGCCGCCAGACGTGCCCACCTTTGCCGAGCTCCGCGCCGCGCCGCCGCCCTGCTACGACCCCGCCGTCCGGGCCAAGGTGGACGCAGAGGCCGCGGTGCGGCAGGCGGCGGAGGCGCAGCGCGCCGCCGCGGCGGCGGCCGCCAAGGCCGCGGCCGAGGCTGTGGCCGCGGCGGCGGCTGCTGCCGTCGCCAAGTCCTCGCGGCGCGAGACAGACCCCATGCTGTCGCCGCGCTCGGGAGCGACCACGCCGCGCAAGAGCTCATCAAAGCCGTCGCGGCCCGTGTCGGCGCTGCCGCCACCGCGCACGCCGCCGAAGCGGCCGTCGAGTGGGTTGCCGTTGGCGGCGCTGCCGGAGGCCGCACCGGTGGCGCAGCCAGCGGAGCCGGCGCCCGCTAGCCTGGAGCAGGACCTGGCGGCAGACCCTGAGCTGCGGCGTGTGGTGGCGAGTGCCGAGTGGCAGCTGTTTGCGGACTTTGTGCTGGAGAGCGCGCTGCTGGGGTTGATGCAGGAGAGCGCGGCAGGGGACTGGGAGATGCCGCCGCCGCCGGGCGAGCAGGCGCAGGGGTAGCGTCGCGAGCACATGGCGCGGCTACGTGGGTCGGGGGTGATCCGCTCTGCAACCCGGGGTGGTGGACGCGAGCCGCAACCAGACGGGGCCGCCTGGTGCTTGGGGCCTGTGGCGCGCACGTGGCGTCTTGCTTTGGCGGTATGTTGGCATGGATTTGCGTGCGGGGCGGGCGGCAGTGTGGGAAGCATACCGTAAACGGCCTGGCAGCGCGGTAACGGGCCTAATGACAGAGACGTTGGCTGGGGTCGATAGGTTCCGCTCGCGCAATACCTGGACTCTTACGAGCCGGGGCACTGAGCCTTGCATGCTGGCTGGGCGGCCGGCCGTGAGCGGCCCCTTGCGACGACTGTAACGTGCTTCTGATTGGCAACAGGCAGCGCAGCGCAGGAGGTGCGGCGTTGGTAAGCGAGCGAGGCCATCACACGATCACAGCGGACCCAGCAGGCGGGCAGGCAGCGTTGCGTGGTGCCGCGGGTGCTGACGTGAGGGGTTGGCAGGCTGCTGGCACACGTTACATCCGCCCAGCCGCCTACCTGCCGCATTATTTCACAAGTAAGAAGCCGCCTGCCGCATGCACGCGCCGCTAGATGTACAGCGCCCTGCGTCGCGCCGCCATGGGGATCGATCAGGCCGGGACCAAGCGAGCGCCGCGGGCGTCGCCGGATCCGTGGCGGTCGCGCAATGACGGAGGCAAGGCCCAACCCACGGTGCCACTCAGGCAGGGGCTGGCTTGCGCCCTCCGCCGCCCAGCCCGAGCGACCACCGCCCAGCCAAAGCTGCCACCTACCTCCCGGCCGCCTAGTTACGTAAAATGCTGGCACCGCTCGGCCCAAGCTGCCTGCTAGCTGGCGTGCTGGGTGGTGCTGGGCAGAGCTCGGTTGCCGCTTGACTTGCGTTACATGGATCCCAGCACGGGAGGTGGGTTGCTGGCAAACTCAACCCCCAGTACGCGCCGCATGCCTGCAGCAAACCGTGCGCTCCGCACCCTTCCGCACACATCCGTCGCCTTGAGCGGCTCGCTAGCTGCCGTCACCCAGATCTGTCCCGCTCAGTACCTGGAGGTTCTGTATATACATAGCTCACAGCTCTCATCGCATACCTTACACACGTCAACAGCTCACATACGAGAGTTACGTACAGTACACGCTATATCAACGTATGGAATATGTACCCATGATGTAAAGCAGAACATCTATGCTGCGCGTCCGTGGCCGCCATAGCGGATGTGGACGGCAGCTTCTAGCCAGCCCAAATAGGCTTGCAATATGCAGCGCGCTCTATACATGCGGCATGCGAATGCTCGGTTCCTTGCCCGCCGCCGCCGGCGAGGCAGCGGCGTCTGTCATAGTGAACGAAGGGCAGGGACCAGCCATCCTATATGAGCCCAGGCCCGCGTCAGCAGGACTCAGCCTCGGCAGGACTTGTCGCAGTTCCGCCGGCTGCAGGTCTTTTGCTCGCTGGCTCCTGCCCAGCCACCAGAGACTGCGGGTAAGGAAGGAGACAGGACGGAGTCAGGGGTGGTCAGGCGGCAGGGGTTAACGCAGAGATGCCAACGTGCGTGGCCGCTTTGGCGGCCCCTTTGACTGTAGAACCAGCGTTGGGTGGCCCGTAGGCCGTAAACCACGCATTTGCGGGGGCATTCCGGGGGATGGGCGCCGGTCGAGAGGCAGGGGTCGAGGCGGCCAACCGGCCATACCCTACCAGGAAGCCCTACCGAACCGCCGGCTGCTCTGCCTGCCCGTTTCCCGTGACTCACAGCATTGTTTGATCCAGTTGGACGGCTTCTCCTTTTGCTTTGGCATGATGAGCAGGCCGCCGCAGCTGCAGCGGGAGTATGAGCTGCTGCCACTCGAGCTGCTGCGGCGGAGGGGATGTACGCGACTGGGGGAGCGCTTCCTGGACGACGACGCCGCACGCGCTGCTGCGTACATGGCTGATTATGTCGTTTACAAAGACTAACGACGGTGGGTTGCTCGCAAGGGCGGCGCGGTGTTGCTAATTCGTGCGGCTGGCGCGTTTCATAAACGTGACAAGAGGTGCCCAGGGATGCGGTCAGAAGGCGCTTACAGTGCGCTGAATCCGATGCACATCGCTCTCATGCGCGGGCGAAAGTCCGGTCGTTCGCTTGCCGCACCACCGATCTGCGGCTGCTGCGATGCGAGCAACTGCCCGAAACTGCCCGACGCCGAGCGAAAACTAACGAAGGGTCGCAGGACTCTTGCGAACATCATGAACAAGCCGTGCTGTGGCGCCCATTGACCACCTTCATACATGTCGCTCGCTCGGAGGGTGCACTTTTCCCTCGAACTTTCCAAAATGCACCCAAGTACATGACTGTCCTTGTAAACGGACGGATTCAATATGTAAGACGGATAGAGAAGGCTCGAGTTTGCGGCAAAGGCCGTCAGCCCGCCGGGGCCTTGGGTTGCCGATCGGGGTAAGCGCGCGACACCCCTCCTACCGACCCCTCCCAGCCATTCGTCCCGGGTTGGCCGTGCTATCGTACGTGCTCCTCCACGCGGTTGTACAGCTAGGGGGCAAGTTTACCATGGTTCTATTCCATCAGTTGAACGCGAAGCCAACTGCGTTGGCTCGCCCCTTCAGGGGCACGAGCCGTACATTCGACTCCGTCACGGATCCCTAGGCCTCGTGTTGCACATAGTGTAGGCCTCATGTCCCACACGCTCGTTTAAGTGCAAATCAGATTTCGGGTGTGCTATACGAGCATGTAGCCACACTACGTGTCTATACGAGCGTGTAGATGGTGTCCTACACGAGGGAGGCTACACGAGGGGGGCTACACTTAGTGTAAAGCTGGACCTCGTGTACACACGAGGCTACTCGTGTGCACACTAGCCCTAGGGATCCGTGACGTCGGGCACCAAGATAGCACAAGCCGGTGGCAGTACTCGAAGTGTCCCTGAAGTTATAGGCTGAGCAGCCCAAAGTGTCTCACAATAGGGTAGGCCACCTGTAGGCGACGCCCCAGGACGCTCCCTAGGCGGCACCCCCTAGCTAGTCGGCCAACCGGCGCTAGTCCCCATCCCCCTGGTTGGCGAATCGCCGCAAGGTGATAAGCCCCCTGCCGGCCGTCCAGCGATAGGCGCAATACCCCCACCGGCCAATCGCCGTTGGGCGTGCCCACTCCCGCCGGCCATTACCCGCCCGATGACGCGCGGCCCCTGGTGCCCCTCAGACCAACGCCAAGTAAGCCTTGTCGCGACAAATGCCACACACGTGATCACGGCTTTCTCGGCAACGCAGCAGGACTGCAGAGGCCGCCAGATGTGGGGGCTTGTGGGTGCAGTTGGGATGGCTGGGGGGTGCGTGCGCGGCGGGGAACTTCCCTGGATGGAGGTTGCCCCAGCAGCCTGGCGGCTCCCCCGTCCGTTCGTTCGAGGGCGGGCGGCGCCCAATCCGAGGTGAGGTACCCCAGCCACGGCAGCCAATAGCTCTAGCCCCACCCGCAGAGCACCGAGCCCGGCCCGAGCGAGCACCGCACCGCGAGCCACACACGGCTCACTGCCCTACCTAGCCTACAAAGCTATCGCGGTTGCCACGACGGTTTGCACCTCTCTAACCCCTAACGCCAGCGAGTCAGGTGTATCCCCATTCATTCTTGTTCCACAAAAAGACCTACCTAGCTAGCCTACATGCCGCTGGCGGCGCATGCGCGCGGCGCTGGCGTTGGCAGCCCAAGTAAGTGCCGGACAGTGGACGAGCGAATGAAGCGCATGCCTCCGCTGAACCTTCCCTCACTCACAAACTCCATCTGAACTCGGCCGTCGGCCTGTCGTCGCGGCACAGAGCGGCATGGATTTGCAAACTTGTCAACGTCTTGGCCGCTACGTGACGTAGGCTGCGGCGCAAGTCGATGCCGCGAATGGCCTACTGGCATTGCTTGGCATCCGCTCGGCTGGCGCCGGCGGCGCCGGCTGGCGCCGGCGGCGCCGGCTGGCGCCGGCGGCGCCGACGGCGCCGACGACGGCGCGTTCGGGAGGCGTCCATCGCGTACGCGGGCCTGGGTGGAGGCTCCATGGCGGCCTCTGACATGGACCTGGCAGGGCGTAGCGAGGTGGGCGAGGAGTCGTGGGGCGGGCTGGACCCTGGGCCATCGCGGCCGCGCAGCGCCGTCTCGGCCTCTGCCGCCGGCCCCGCCGCCGCCGGCAGCGGCAGCAGTAGCATCAACCTGACGGCGGAGCTGGGCGGCGGCCGGGTCAGCCCAGCGGCGACCCTTGATGGGGCAGCAGGTTGCGAGGGCGGCGGGCGAGGGGCAGCCTGGGGCAGTTAGCGCTTTGCCGTGGGCGGGCTGTTGCCGACGGTGTTCGGCGGAGGCGAGATCGAGAGCGTCTTCTCGCCCGCGCGGACGCCAGCGCCGCCGCGGCCGGACGTAAGTAGACGAATTCTGGCGAGCCCGGCTGGCGTTACATACCCGCCAGCCAACTGGGCCTCCGGGCGGGCAAGGGCAAACCTTCCGCACGCATTCCGTTGCTTACTTCATTCAGCGGCCCCAACATCCCATCAACGCCCAGGATTGTATGCCAGCTACCAATATATTTCACAGCCCACAGTTCACACCGAACGAACACCTCACGTCACGGCTCACACAGCTCATTATTGCCAACGCAATCCGCAGATGGCGACGACGACTTAGACGACTCCACCGCTGCGCTGCTGCGTGCTGCACGCATGTTGCTTGCTTGTTCATCCCTGGTGTCACCACTGCCAGTTATGCCACTCACGCGCACGCCCCTGTTGGGTCCTAAATACACGACCATGCCGCCGCCTTCAAGTATGTATGGATGTACAAAACGCCTTTACCGATGCTGGTCCGTGGCTGCTGGCCTCGACCGAGCGACGTTCGGCACCGCCCGCCGGCACCGCCGGCGGGCGCGCGGTGGCTGCGCGTCAGCTCATCAATCAGCTTAATCACGGCGGCATATTTCTGGTTCTTGCACGCCACTTGCCCGCCGGTGAGGCAGTGGCGTCGATCAAGCTCAAGGTAGGCGCGGACAAGCCATCCTATGGGAACCCAGCAGGCCCTCGCTCCGTCCTCAGGCTTTGCAGGACTTGCCGCAGCTCCGGCAGGTTGTCGCGCGCCCGGCGTTGTCCACCCAGCCGCCGGAGACTGAGGGCGGGTTGGGAAGGGGACGGGAGCACAGCGTGCGGCCGCGTCAGGCAGGCGTATCTGTGCATGTGCAGGCGTCTGCTGGCATACACTTTAAGCATGCAAGAGCATACATGCATGTGTCCTCGTACGCGACTACGGACCCTCACGGGCGGCCCTCAGCCCACGGTACGCATGGGGTCGTCCCGGGGGATGGGGCGATGGGCGCAGTTCAAGGCTGCCAGAAGGAACCGCTGCAACGGCAGCTTAGAAGGGGGAAGCATCCGTCTGGGCTGATGCACCTTGCTCTCCCTCGCTCAAGCAACCTTGACGCTCTCGACCACCCTGCCTGCTAACCCTGTCCGCTCCGTGCGACTCACAGCACTGCGTTAGCCAGTTAGAGGTCTCCCCCTCATGCGTGAGGTCTACAAGCAGGCCGCCACAGCTGCATCGAGCATAGGAACCGCAGCTCGGAGAAGTGCGGCCGCTGCTGCTGCTGCGAATGAGTTGTTTCTTGGACGAGGACGCCGCACGCGCTGCCCCGTACATGGCTGATGATCTATTCAAGAAAAGAAAATGAAGGCGGATAGAGCGGAAGCGTGGCAGGGTGTAGATTGGCTTCGTTCGCGGCGGAGGAGTGATGCTACGACTGGATGGCGCGCGCGCAACAAGAGGCAGCGGCTATGTGGGAAGACGTCGCGGTTGATACATAGTGAGTACGTTTATGCTGCACTTTACGTAGAAGGCGCTCATGTGCTAGCGGAAGTCCGGGCGTTCGTGTCACATCTAACACCGAACGCGAGAAACTGCCGAAGGGCCGGACTCTCGGCTTCAGGGTAATATAGGAGCTGTACTCGTGAACCTGATATATGAACGCGATGATCTCACGCGTCTTGGCCTGTCGCGCGAACTGAAGTTACGCCGCGAAGCATACAATTGCTGCCCGACTGCCCGCCACTGATGAGCAACGGAAGGGCCAAAGCTCCCAGTTTTCTTTAAGACCACCACGCGAAGGCGAAGTGCGAAGGCGCGGTCCCCATTACAAGAGGTTCGCTTCCGGACCTGTACCCGAACTTGGCACGGGCCACGGGGCCGCCGAACGAACCCACTCGCCCGCATGAGTCCGCGTAGGGCCCGCGTCGTCACCTGCCGCCGTCACCTGCTGAGGCTGCTGTGCTGCACGCAGGGTGTATGGGCAAGGGTCCTGCAAGTGCCACGACCAAGCGGAGGACCTGGAGCAGGACCCGTCGGCTGTCGCCGGAGTTTGCGTCGTGTGGTGGCAGATGGCGGCGAGCGCCGAATGGCAGCTGTTTGCGGACTTCGTGCTGGAGAGCGCGCTGCTGAGGTTGATGCAGGAGAGCGCGACAGGGGACTGGGAGATGCCGCCGCTGCCGGGCGAGCAGGCGCAGGGGTAGGGCGGCTCTGGAAGGCGGGCGAGGTGGGCGGTAGCCTGATCGTGCCGAATGTCACGGCGACACCAGGGGCGATCCGACGGCGAGCCCGACGTGGCGGCAGGCTGCTGGCAGGCAGCCGTGGCAGCCTTGATTGCCCCTCTCTAATCCTCAACGTCAGAGAGTCAGGTGCATCCCCATTCATTCTTACTCCACAAGAGGCCTTGATTAGCTGGACACACCGATCCAGCAATCTGCTCGTACCGTGCTGCGCAGCACGTCACTGCCAGGGGTTGCCCGGCACCCCGCGACAAGGCCAGCCAACGCCATGCCATCCCATGGGACGAGCCTCCGCAGCTTCGGACACGCCGCCGCCAACTCCCCGGCATAAGATGCACGGCGCAGCTAGCTCACCCGCTCCACAGCTCCATACATATATCGCAGCTTGCGCAATATCGGCACAGCGCGCCACACTCAGCGCCCTTCTCCCCTGTAGCCAAGCGCAACGACCAAACCAGCAGCCAAGCACAACGCCCAAACCAGAAACCTCGCCAGCCACTATACCGCCTTGCCCATCCCGACGGCCGGTTCCCTTGCAACACGCGCGCCGCCGCCGCGCCCTGCCTGCGACAGCTCCACCCACGCCGCCAGCCCGCCCTGCCCTGCCACCAAAACACCTGACTCACAGCCCTGCGGTCCCCCTGTTCGCAACAACCTAGCACGGCAACGTGGGACTGGATGCCGCTCTGTCAATCAACACAACAAGCATGGCCACGTGTGTCTCCACAATGGACATCAACCCATACCTTAAAACACCTCCTCCGCGTCCTCGTCCATGCCACCCATGTCCCCGCCGTACGTGTCCTGCGTGCCGCCGCCCATCCCATCCACGTCCACGTCGCCGTCTGCCTCCGGCGCCGCATCCAGATCGTCAAAAGCCGCCCCCAGCCCCCCGTCGTCGTCGTCGCCGCTGTCGTCGTCGTCATCGTCGTCCTCCTCCTCGGCGTCCAGCAACAAGTCCATTCCAGCGCCACGCATCGCGCCGCCAGCCGCCGCCGCCGCCGCCGCGGGCTCAGCGGCGCCGTATGGCACCGCCGTCGAGCCCGCCACGATCTCCGACGGCGCCGGGTACGGCACCATGAGACCGCCGCTGGCGGCGATGGCGGCCTGTGCCGACGGCGCCGTCACGAGGCCCAGCCCTGGCCCGGCCGCCGCCGCCTGGGACATGAGGCCCATGGAGGGCATGCGGTCCGTCAACCCCAGCAGCGCACCGCCCATCGGCGCCGCGCCGTCGCCCGCGCCGGCGGCGCGTCCGGGGGCGCGGTGCTTCCGCTGCAGTGTGCCGCCAACCGTCACCGTCCCGCTCGCGTCCGGTTCGGCCTCCGCACCCGCGTCCGGCCCGCGCCGATCCGGATCCAGCCCGGCAAAGGTCTCATAATAGTCGGACGGCAGCTCGGACTGCCGTATCCGGCCGCCGTACACCCGCGCGAGGGAGCTGACGCCGCTGGCGGCGCCGGAGGCTCCGGGCCGTCGGGCCAGGTGGCAGCCCATGGGTGGCGGCACGCCGCCGTTGGCCATGGCCGCTGCGACGGCCGCTCCTGGCGGCGTCATAATAACGAGACGCTTCCGCGCGACGGCGCTGACGGCCGCTGGGCCACCGCCGCCGCCGGCGCCGCTGGGTCGGAGCGGAGGCGCCACAGCGGCGTCGGCTTCCTCGTCGGCCCGGCGCTTTGCGGCGGTGTGCCGCAGCTGATAGACGGGTGCCACCGCAGCGCCGCGAGCGACAGTGCGGGAAGGTCTGCGAGGTATGGTCGGCATGTTGTATAGGACTGATGAAGGTGACGGGTCCCATCGAGGGAGGCGGGCATCGCTCCGCAACGCAGCGGGAAGCCGACGGTTAGACCAGGTGGCCGGCGCCATTGCCGGCCTCGAGGCGTTGACGGTGTCAACCCCAGCCTGTGCACAACGTTTCTGGCGCCTAGTGATGGCCATCTCGTGCCCCGCAGCGCCCGGGCAGCTCCAGCCCAGGGCGGCATGTACGCACCTCAGTGGCACGCCCTTTGGCTGGCTGCATTGAACCCCTGGGCGCGCGCTCGCTTGCAGCTCCGCAATTGCGAGTACGTGGCCTAGGTTGAACACCGCAATTGATTTGCACTGGCGCGCGTTTGGGGCCGGTCCGTTGTCGGCAACAAGAGTGCTGCAGCCTGCAGGCTCTATGATGGTCATGTTTGTAAGTTGTGAACGCGTGGCCGCAGTATCAAACAAGGCACGCGGGCTTCTAGGGCAGGGGTTTTCATCGGGGCACCAGCAAAAGCGACAAGCGTTGTGCGTCCTGGTTATTATTAGCAACTCATACATTTCCTTACGCCAACGTCCAGCAAAATCAAACAACGAGAGCTGAAGCACACGGCATCCTGCCCACAGTGCCATTACTCGCCGCGTTGCACCTGCGCGCTGCAAGGCCACGACGCCGACTGCTAGCATCACGTTTGTACTAAAGCGCGGCCGTGCGCCTTAGCATCGCCGCGCGCCGCGCCCGTGCCAAGGCGTGACTACCGCGCCATGGTCGTCGCGGAGCCGGCGGCGCTCCCCGGCAAGGCCGACTTTGACAGGCGAGCCACGCGGCGTCATCTCACGGCGCTTCACGGCAGCGGCCACCGGCGCCGCGCTCTCCCGCCACCTCGGCGTCGCCTCCGCCGGGGCCCTGCCGCCACCGGCACCGCCACCGCACGCCCCACACCCCCCACACGCTGCCCCCGGCCCCTCCCACACCTTGTAGGACCGGCCATGCCGCCATCGCCGGCAGCTCCCACTCCTCCGGCCCGGGCCCCAGCGGCGGCATGAGCGCCGGCGAGGCCCGCGTGCGCGCGGTGGCGGAGCTGGTGTCGCTGCTGGTGGCGGGCGTGCGCGAGGGGCGCGACGTGGACCTCAACGTGCTCAAGTCCGAGGTGCGGCTGCGGACGCGGATGGCGAGCAGGCGCGGGACGCGAAGGGTCGCGAAAGCGGTGGGCGCCGGCACTAGCGGCGGAGGCCCTCCGATGCGTCCTGCCCGCGTGGCGCCGGGTGGCGCCGGCTGGGCTGCAGAGGGGGCCGAGGGGGCGGGCGACGGAGGGTGCGTGATGCGCTGAGGACTGCGGCGGCGCGGCTGAGGAGCCCGGGGGCCACCAGGCTCCGATGGGCCGCCCAGCCTCTCTGGCGGTGTGCAGCGGCCCCACGCGCCCAGGCCCCGGACGCCCCGGCAGCTGAGGCAGCTGAGGCAGCGGTGCTCTGCGCCGCCAGGTCCCACAACACGTCCTCACCAACCAGCTCATTCTCTCTCGTCCCCGCCCACCTCCTGCCAGGTGAGCCGGCGCTACCGGCTGGCGCGCTCGCCCAAGCTGGTGGAGATCATCGCGGCGCTGCCCGAGGTGGGGCAGGGGGCGGCGGGCGGTGGCGAGGGGCGGGGGGCGGGCAGGAAGCGGAGGGAGGCGGGCAGGGTGGCGGCGCCGAGGGAGCCGAGGGAGAGGGAGGGCTTGTGATAGGAAGCGGTGGCGTTACAGCGTGGACGGCAGCAAGCCCGCCGACGTATCTGAGCCTTGGCCCCCGCCCCCGGCCCAACACTTGCACCTGTGCACTCCGCTCGCCTCCCCCCCACCCCCACCCCGCCCCCAGGAGCACCGTGCCGCGCTGCTGCCGCGGCTGCGCGCCAAGCCCGTGCGCACGGCGTCGGGTGCGGGGCTGGGGTGCATGGGGCTGGGGCAATGCCTGGGCGCATGGGGAGACGGGGGCCCGTGCTTGGGCGCATCGGATGGCGCACCTGGGCGCATGGGGGGCGGCGCAGTGTACAGCTGTAGGGGACGGCCCTGCCTCGTGCCATCACACGCCCGGCCCTCCCTGCCGGCCCCTGCTCGCCCGCTCCGCCCAGGCATCGCGGTGGTGGCTGTCATGAGCAAGCCGCACCGCTGCCCCCACATCGCCACCACCGGCAACATCTGCATCTACTGCCCGGGAGGTGGGTGCGGAAGGGGGAGGCGGGGCTGGCTGCATTGCGAGGCGTGGCCGTACGAGGGAGGGCTGGTGGCGGCGTCAGGGGCAGGCGCGGGCGCAGCCAAGCTGCAGCTCGGCAACCAGCCCGGTATGGTAGGGTTGTCCGTCTCCTGGGGAAACAATCACAGCTCATGATCAAGTAGATGCGATATGCCGGCGTGCATTCCAACGCATGAGGGGCCGCACGGGGCCCAAGGCCCGCATGGGGCCCAAGGCCCGCATGGGGCCCAAGGCCCGCGACCCTCTCCTCCCCACGCCCCCACCCCCGCTGTGCCTGCCCCTCAGGCCCCGACAGCGACTTTGAGTACAGCACGCAGTCGTACACGGGGTACGAGCCCACCAGCATGAGGGCCATTAGGGCGCGGTACGACCCGTACGTGCAGGTACGGCAGGGCGGAGCCAGTGTGCGGGGGATCAGGGTCGGGGGCCGGCAACGTGGCGCCAATCAGCCGCCTGCCGGGCGCTGTGGGCCCCGCACCCACGCCCCTTTTGGGTATTGTTTCCGTCCCTTGCTCTCCCTTCCCTCCCCCCCCCACCCCAGGCCCGCGGGCGAGTAGACCAACTGCGCAAGCTGGGGCACGTAGTGGACAAGGTGGGGTGGGAGGGGAGAGGGGGCATGCGACGAGGGTTCATGTCATGCGCCTGGGGAGGCGGGCGACTTGGGGCTGAGGGGAGGTGAGCGGGAGGGGCCGGGAAGGAGAGGGGAGGGAGAGAGAGGGGGGCAGGGGCCGGAGGGGCCACACGGCGAAGGTAGGGTTCGTATCGTGCAGATGGTGGACGAGGTGGGGAGGGCTTGGCCCGGGAGGGGCCGGTGGAGATGAGGCAGGAGAGGGTCCTTGGGGGGCCCATCCCTGTTTGCCCGTCCAGACGCCTGAGGCCCGCCTGCGCCGCCCTCCCCCAGCATGCGCGCCAGCCTGTCGCAGCCCGCTGCTCGACCCATGTCAAGCCACGCCGACCCCCTC
>BDDC01000742.1:2377-24265 GCA_001662425.1 Chlamydomonas sphaeroides
GCCGCCAGCGCCCGGGGCTCTGGCCGCGATCGTGACGAGTCGTGCCGCTCCTGGCCTTGGTTACCTAAGAAGGGTCATCACCGAGCAATGTGCTCGCATCATGACGACGGCACAGCCACCAGCTCATGGGTTCCCTTACCCCGCACGTCCCGTACGATGCCGTCACGTGACCGCCGCCGCCTGGAGCGCCATTGGCGGCGTCCGCAGGTCCAGCCCGGCAGTCCGGGGACGTATCGATGGTGTTACGAACGCGTCGGCAATCACCGATCTAGAGGCTCCGGCCCACATGGCAGTCCGGGGACGTCTGGGGGCGGCACGCCTGCCTTCGGCTCCGCCAGCGCAGCCGCGCCCGCCGCCGCCACCGCCGCTCTGCACATGCGCTAGCTCGCCCCAGCACCTGCACCCCCCCGTCGAGTTCGTTTGACCTATGCGGCGGCCCAGGCGCAACACCTGGCTCCGCCTAGCACCGGCCAGCACCCTCCGCACTCACAGAGTTCATGCCATGTAAGGTCGCGCCTAGAGGCACGGGGTGCCACGCCAGCGCCCAACCTATGACACACCTAGCACCTAGCACCGCAGCCTCGGCAATGCAGACCCGCCCGCAACCCTGGGCGCGCGGCCCGCCACGCGCCGTACGCACACACGTGCGCGCGCAAACGGACCCGGCTGCGCCGCCGCCGTCACCGCAGTCCGACCCGCCGAGGCCGACCCGCCGCCCAGCCAGCGACCACCGCGCGCCGCCCGTGCTCCGCAGCCCCTGACCCCCGTGCAAGCACCCAGGGGTCCCTGGGGTAGGCCAGGAGGCGCCAGTGCAGCCGGCGCCTGCGGCCGGAGGCGGCCAGGGCCCCGGCCGGAGACCCGCCGCCGTCCCGGACCGCCTGCGCCACCAGCCGCCGCCGGCGCAGACAGCGCTGCCGGAGACGACGCTGTGGTGCGCTCTGCGCGCCCCACAAGCGCCTCCGCCTCCGCCGCGGCCGCTGGCGCCGCCTCCACCGCTGCCTCTGCCGCTGCCGGCCCTGCCGCCTCCCCGGCTGCGTCCCGGTACACCCCGACCGACAGCTCGTCCCACTTCAGTGCCCGGCTGCAAAAGGCTTCGAACGCCGCCGCCACCGCGCCGTGCTCCAGCACGCCGCCGGGGGGAACCTCCGCCGCGGCCGTCAGCGCCGTACGGCCGCCGTCTGCCACCGGCGCCGGCGGCTGGCGGCCGCAGGCCTGCGCGAGGCTGCGGCAGAAGGCCCTCTGCATGCCGCCGGCGCCCAGCCCCGGCACCCGGGCCTCCAGCTGCAGCCAGTAGAGTATGTTGACGGGGTTCTCGGGCAGCGGCCAGCAGTCGAGGCCCTGGCCGGCGGGGCCGGCCGCTTCCGCCGCCCGCTGCTGGCGCTGCTCTACCCTGGCGCCACGAGTGGTGTCAGTGGGGGTAGGGGGATTGACGGCGGCGGCCGTGGCAGGGTTGGGGACTGCGGTGGTGGTGGCGGCGGCGGCCGCGCGGCACTGCTCGGCGGCGCGCTGGTACAGCAGCTGCCCCAGGTTGTGGCCTCGGGCCAGCGTGTCAAACAGCTCGATGAGCCAGAAGCGCAGGTCGGCGCCGCGGGCTGGCGGGGGCACGACGGCGGCAGCCGAGGGGGCGGCGGCGGGCGGCGGCGGCAGGTGGGCGGCGGCCACGTCGCGGTCAAGGGTGCAGAAGCCCAGGAGGTGGATGGTGGGTGCCGGGATTGCGTCGTCGCTGTGGGAAGGTGGGCTTGTGGTCTGAGCACCCTGTCCAGCTCGGGGCGTAGGTAGCTGCTGAACCCGCGTTCGACGTAGGTCGGCTGGGCTGAGGATTTGGGCGAGGTGGGTGATGTCCCCTGCGGCTGCTGCGTGTGCCTTGGGAGCAGCCCCGTTGTGCTGCCAAAGCAGCACCCACAGCCTGCCCGGTGTGTCCAGCGCGCTGTCCGAGAACGGACGGTCTACGGCGCGAAGCTTGGCGGCGACGGCCGCCCGCAGCGGCCTGGGCAGCGAGCCCAGGCAGTGCAACGTGCAGCCCGCAGCGACAGCGGCCGCAGCTGGCGAGCATATGTCGACGCGGCCAGGGGAGCGCTTGCGTTTGCGAGCTTCCGCATGTAGTTCCTCCAGCTGTTCGTCGGGGTCGTCATCAATCCAGTCCAGCAGGTCGTCATCGTCAGCTGGACGCTCCTTTGCCTGTTTCTTAGCAGTCTTGCGAGTCGTTGCTCGCGGTCGATTGTTGTAGCGCGTGGCCGGCATGCGGAACAAGAAAAGCCCTAGTACCAACCACTGCGCGAGCTAAGATCGAGAAACACAAAAGGTACAAGCATATGGGCAGCGGCGGCCAGTTACAGGATCCCGAGTACGTGAGGCACGAACCCGTCTTCACCCGCACCCCCTTCCGGCACCCCCTGCGCTTGCGCCTCAGTCGCAATGCCTCGCCCAGTGTTCCCACGCAGCGTGATCTTCACCCAGTGCCGAAATGGGACGGAATGGCCCCTGCAGGGCTGCTGGCTGCCGGGGGCCTGCGCGGTCGACCACAAGTAACGCGCTCATGTGCGGCGGCGGCCCTGGCCGTCCCGATCATGCGCAGGTGCTGTGTGCTGCGCTGGGCACCGGCCCCACTGCAGCTGCCCGCAGCGCGCATCGGCGTTCCTCCATGCATCTCCATGTAACAACGGGCGCAGGCCATCATGCAGCCACCGTCCTCCTCGGCGGCCCCCGCCCCTATCCATCCGTGCCGCCGCGGCAGCGGCAGCCCTGCCAGCCCAACGCCACCACATACGGCCGCCGCCCGCCCCTGCCAGCAACATCTAGCTCTCGCCTGCGAGTCCTGGCCTTTGCGCGGACCGTAGCCAGCTTCGGCCGGAAGGTGGCTCTTGGCGGCCTCCATCGCCACCCGCATGCTCAGGCGCTGCCTGCGGATGCCGCCCTGTGGCATCGCCGCGCCTCTCACCATCAACCCCTCGCCTCATACCGCCCCTCGCCTCGACTCGCCTCGTCTCCGCTCGCGTTCCCTCCCTAGCACCCCTGCGCACGGTTGGCGCGAAACGGCGCCTCCCGGCTGGCGCGAAATGGCGCCTCCCGGTTGGCGCACAGCCATCTGCCTATGCCTAGACGTACGGCTTGTGGTCTACGCTGGCACACGCTGGGCGCTGCCCTCACGACGCAACTGCCACCCCTCCGCCCGACAACCCAGCCAATCCAATCGCCCTACGGCCCCCGTCCTGCCTCGGTCAACCCGGCGTCAGCCACAGGCGGCCTCGTGCCGCGGTCAGATAAAAGTCAAAGTCAGAGTCAACGCCAAGCCGGTCGTACGGCGCCCGCCGCCTTACGTAACCGAGAACACCTTCTTGAGCTTGATGACCAGCCGCCAGTCGTCCTTGCTCATCTCGTCCGCGAAGTACTGCTTGAGTGCGTCGATGGACTCGCGGCTCACGACCGACACCTGCAGGTGGTGGTGCATGCGGAGCAGTTGGCGGGTGGCAGTTGGCGGTTGGTGGTTGGCAGCCCCGTCCCTCGCGCTGGACTGCACATGCCGGTTGATGCGTGCAGCACTTCGCGAGCGGCAGCCCCCTGCCCCCTCCAGCAACGGCACTGAAGCGCCTATGCATGCGCGCATCCCCACAGCCCCTCACCAGCTGGTGGTTGTGGTCGAAGTGCCGCCCGAACAGCTTGGCCTTCTCCTCGGTGGTCTCGCCCTCGATCTTCATGGCCACGCTCTCGCCCGCGCGCGCTTTCTCCACAGACTGAGCACGATAGGGGATAGGGAAAGGATCGGGTGAGGGGCATGCATGGGTATGGGCGGGGGCGCGCCGTCAGCGGCGCGGCGCAGGAGTAGCGCGGCGCGGCGCAACACACCGCTGCCTGCCACAACCACGCGCGGCTTGCAGACCCCTCCTTGCCGTCAGCTCCCGTGCAGACAACACAAAACATGAAAAGAGTGCGATCGCGTGCCTGGGCCTGCACGCCCCGCCCCCACCTTGTGGTTGATCTCCATGCCCGCGATGCGGCCCAGCTCCACCAGGCCGCCTGGCGTCTGCGCCGCCACGGGCGTGCCGATCTTGGCCACGCCCTCCACGATGTCCACGCCCACCACGATGGGGTCGCGCTTGTTGAAGACGCAGGTGGGCAGGATACGCAGCGTGCAGGGGAAGACCGCCTGCGGGGGTGGCGGGCGGCGGGAGGGCAGGCGGGGCATGTTGGAGGGCAGGGCAGGCAGGGCAGCACCCGCGTGTTGGCATTCGCAGGAGCAGGAGCCGGTCCATCAGGCCCTCAGTGCCCAGCCCGTAGACTCCAAATGCTGCTGCCTTGCGGCCCTCGCACCCCCTTCCCCGCCGCCGCACGCCCCGGACAAGCAGGCCGGCCGGCTCGCGGCTGCCACACCTTGAAGCGCGCCGCCTCCTGCTCCGCGGCGCGGATCTCCTTCATGTAGGCCGTGAACTGGTCGAACAGGTGGTAGATGATGTCGGCGGTGAAGACCTTGACGCCATAGTCCTCGGCCAGCTCGCGAGCCTGAGGCGGTGGGGCGGCAGAGCCGGAGCGTGAGCGTTGCCGCACGTGCCTCCAACAGCACAAGACGGTCGACACGGGGCGCCGCTGCCACAACCCCTCCACGCGCGACTGCAGCCGCGAGGCTGGGGCTGCCGCCGCCGTGTCGCTCTTTATACAGGACACAGATAGCCGTCAAACATGGCGGCGTACGATGCGGCGCATGTCTTGCACATTGAATCTGCGACATGTCTATCGGACACAGCGGGCGTCGCGCACCTCCTTGGAGACCGGCACGTCGAAGGCCAGGATGCAGGCGTACTTGGGGCACTTCTTCTCGTTCATCACGTTGGCGCGCAGCACGTCGCGCTTGTGCACGGGCCCGATGTTGATGCCGCTGACGGGGATGGACACCTCAGGCGACGACAGGAAGGCCAGCAACGCCTCCAGCGAGCCCAGCGTGGACGCCTGCGGGCGGCGGCGCAGCGACACACGCATGGCCGACCGTTGGACCCAACGGTGCACGACCGCTTCGCACCAGCTACACAAACGCAGTTGGGTAGAGCGCTGCCGACAGGCTGACTAGGAACGCAGGATGCGTTGCCGGGCGCGTGGTGTGTCGGCAGGTAGCAGGCTGGCCCATGCCACCTCGGGCGCCCTCAGCCGCCCACGTACCCATGTGATGGCCCGGCTTGCTGCCGCCCCTGCCCCGCGTCCGCCTCCAGCCCCGCCATGCCCTGCCCTGCACTGCTTTAGCCCCTTACATCGCGCTGCCCTCCCTCCGCACCCCTGCCCTCCCTCCGCAACCCTTCCCTCCCCGCGCTCTCCGCTCTCCGGCCGCCCTCTCCCCGCCCCGGCCCTGCCCCCTGCGCACCTGCACGCACACGCCCTCGCCGCCCTTGTCGACCTTGGAGAAGATGTCCGCCATGTCCTCCATCACCGTGTCCTTGAGCTCCTCCTCGTCGTCCTGGAGGGAGGAAGCGGCGTGGGCGGGAGGCACAGCAGGTTCGCATGTGCGGCCCTATGCGCCCCATTAACCAGCCAGCCAACTTTGCACAACCTCATATAGGGTCTCACGCCCGTCCACACCGCAACAAACTCCTGTCCGCCCCCTCGCCCCTCCGCCCCCTTGTGTAACTACGCAACCACGCAACGCCACAGTTACTGTGTGGGGCTGCTGTGCGCAGCAGCCGGCACCACGCGGGCGGCCCCACCTCGGGCCCCACGACGAAGAGGCTGGTGCCCGCCACCGCGCTCTCCAGCCCGGGCGCCACGATCTTGACTCCCATGGCGGCGCGGATCTCCTTGTGGTCCATGAGCGCACCCTTGATGCGCAGCTCGCGCAGCACCTGGCGCGGAGCGGGCGGGCAGAGGAGGGCGAGATGAGGGGGGGAGGAGGGGCGCACAGGACAAAGCTCGGCACGCGGAGGTGTTGGCTTGGGCGTTGCTCGGCACCGGTAAGTTGCCCAGAGGCTAGCTTAGGGCTCAGTGGCCGACCGGAGAACCGGGCAAGCTCGCACGCCCCGCCCCGCCCGCCCCACCCCACCCGGGCATGCTAGTGCCGGTCTCGCTACCCCCCTACCCCCCACCCCAGCCGCGCCAGCGCCCCTGGCGCTGTGCCCCCGGCCCCCTCACCTGCGGCGTCTTGAGTGCCTTGATGCGTGTGGTGAGTGGGCCGCTGAGGCCGCACACCACGATCTTGTCGCCCTCGCGCAGCACTCCGTTGACCAGCACCACGTCCACCGTGGTGCCCAGCCCCTCCATGGTCTTGACCTCCAGCACTGCGGGGGTTTGGGGGAAGGAATGGGGGGATGGGGGAAGGGAGAGGGCGTGTCGATGATTACCCGTGTGCATCTGACGGGGCGCCCGCTACCGCGCCAGGCATGCAAGGCGGCGTGACGTGCGTGGGCCGCCTAGTGGCGAGACGCGTGTGCGCGCACTGGCCGCCGGCCCGCACGCACCCGTGCACTGCGTGTCCTCCACGAACATGAGGCGCTCGCCCATCATGCTCTGCGTCAGCTTGACCAGCAGCTGCAGCAGGTCGGGGATGCCCTCGCCGGTGATGGCAGAGGTGGGCACCACGTTGACGTACCTGGGGGGCGGAGGGGGGCGGGTGATGCGCGGATGGCAGGGGCGGGCGGGCGGGATTAGAGACGGCTCTGCGCTCGCTGCCACTAGACAGGTCATGCCCCCTGCTGCTCCTGCTGCTCCTGCCGGCCCTCCAATCGACACCTCTCACTTGCGCGGGTCGGGGTTCTTCCAGTAGAGCGACACGTTGAGGCCCTGCTCGTTGAGCTGCGGGGGGCGCAGGGGGAGGAGGCGAAGGGGGAAAAGGGGGCTCGTGCGCGGAAGGGGAGGACGGGGCATGTACGCGGCAAGCGCAAGGTCCGGGGCTACGGCTTGATCATATGCATGTCATGAAGTGTTGTGATTGTTGGTAGCTGGCACGCACCGCAAGGAAGACCGCCTCGGAGCGCTGCTCGAACTCGGTGATCACGAAGTCCTTCTGCGCCTTCATGGCGTCGCGGATGGGCGCGTCGTTGGTCGACTGCCAGCCGTACAGGCGGTCCATCTGGGGTTGGGGTATGGTACGGAGGCGGCACGGGAACAGGTGGAGCCTCGTTGCATGCCGGCCCAACCGTGTATGTCCAGGGCAAGAACAGAGTGGGCCCAAACCAAACAGCCCCTTCCCGCGCAGACCGGCGCGCCCGCTGCGGCGACGGCGAGGGCCCGCGGTAGGGCCGCCGGCCATCTGGACACGCGCTCAAGCGCCTGCGGCCCAACCAGCCCTGCATTATGCAGTTCCCCCGGCATAGCTCCCGCATGTGCCATGCCCCATGCATCTCGTGTAGCGCCGGTTGCAGTGCGTCAAAGGAGCTCGGGGCGTGATGCATGCGCACCACAACAACACAGCGGCAGCGGCGGCGGGCCCGCACCTTGTTAAGCGCGATGATGAAGGGCGTCTTGCGCATTTTGAGCAGGTTGATGGACTCGATGGTCTGCTGCTCCAGGCCGTGCATGAGGTCAACAATGAGCACCGCGATGTCGCACAGGCCGCTGCGGGCGGGAGCGGGAGGGGAAGCAGGCGCGAGGAAGGGGAGAGGGGGAGCATGTGTTTGTGTGCGCGTGGTTGTGTGTGGTCATAAGGAGCGGGGAGGCCTGGGAACAAGTGCGTCCCGAGGCGAGACAGAACGTGGCGCATGACCGCAAGCAGCCGTCCCTACGCCCCGCCGCGACTACCGCTACCCAGCGGAGCACGCTTCGGGCCGCACCTGCCGATCAAACTACGGTGGTTTCATGCACAAGTGCCATCATATGGTATGGCCAACGTACAAAAACATCGCACCACACGGCCCGCACCTGCCGCGCTGGCGCAGGTTGGTGAAGCTCTCGTGGCCGGGCGTGTCGATGACGAGCAGGCCGGGCAGCTTCATCTCAAAGGCGCGGCCCTGGCGCAGCGGCTCCGTGCGCCGCTCCACGGCCTCGGCGGGCACGAAGGTGGCGCCGATCTGCTGCGTGATGCCGCCCGCCTCGCCGTCCTGCGGGGGAGAGCGACGGAGGCAGGCGCAGGGAAGGGCATGGTGACCGGGCTGGCTCAAGCCTGCAAGACACAGCGCCGCCCTGCTGGGGGAGGCAGGGACGACAAGCAGGAGGGCTGCGGGCCGGCTGCCCAGGCGCGCGTGTGGCTACGTGTGGGACGGCACGTGTGGGGCCGGGCGCTCCATCGGCGGCACCACCACAGTGCCCGGGCCTCCGGCAGCTGCTCGGCACACACCTGCACGTTGGTGCGGCGGATGTTGTCCAGGATCTTGGTCTTGCCCACGTCCACGTGGCCCAGGATGCAGCAGATGGGCGAGCGCAGCTCTTCCTTGTTGGCGTTCTTGCGAGCAGCGGCCGCACGGGCCAGGCGCCGCTCCTGCGCAGGGACGATGGCGGTGGCGGCGGCGGCGTTGGGGCCGGCGCTGCTGCCGGTGCTTGGATTTGAAGGTACACGAGCGAGCACCAGCGCGGGGCGCGTCCCAGCCCGTCGGGCCCCCGAGCAGGAGCCGCAGGCATGGTGCCGGTTCCCCCGGCCGAGCTGCTAGGAGCGGGCCAGCAAGCGCTGCTCGCCCGCTGCGGCCCAACGCTGCATGGGCGCCTGCATGGGTGCGTAGGCCAGCAGCAGTGGCGCTCGTACCACCCGGCGCATGGGCACGACCTCCCAAATCGCTATGTGTGTACCGTTGCCCCGCCATCCCTGGGGCAGCGCAACCCTGCACGTCCCGTTGCCCCGCGACGCACCCTGGCCTCCTCGATCCGCTGCTCCCGCTCCTCCTCGCTGTCCATGCTCTCATCGTCGCTGCTCTCCTCCTCGCTGCTCTCCTCCTCGCTGCTCTCCTCCTCCGAGCTCTCCTCCTCGCTGCCGCTCTCCTCCTCGCTGCCGCTCTCGTCGCCGCTCTCGCTGCCGCTGCCCGACCCGGACTCCTCCTCCGACTCCGAGCCAGAGCCGCTGCACGTCACACAAGAGACACAGACAACCAGGGCCCGCACAATAATCAGGATCGTGCGCGCTCAATACATCCGCACATACCCAGGACGATCAGCCCGACCCGGCCCCGCCCGGCCCAGCTCTGCCCTGGCCAGCCTGGCCCGGCCCGAGCAGCTGCCGGCCAACAGGGCAGCGACGGGCAAGCCCCCGGGTCCGCCCCAGCAAGCCAGTCAAGCGCTTTCCGACCCGGCAGCCCCCGCCCCGCCCCATCCAACCCGGCCGCACCTCTCCTCGTCCTCGTCCTCCTCCTCCTCGGGCTTGGCCTCGGGCTTCTTGGGCGCCTCCTTGGCCGCAGCCGGCGCCGCCCGCGCCGCGGGCTTGCCGTTGGCCACCACTACCTTGATCCCGGCCTTGGCCTTGGCCTCCGCCTTGGCCTTGGCTTCCGCCTCCGCCTTGGCCTTCGCCTCGGCCTTGGCCTTGGCCTCGGCTTCCGCCTTGGCCTTGGCCTCCGCCTCGGCGGCGGCCTTGGCCTCCGCCGCCTCCTGCTCCTTGGTCTTCTTGGGCGCCAGAAGAGCGTCGTGGTCGATCTTGTCCCAATCGTCCACCTGCGCCGGAGGTCGCAACGTCCACATAGCAACACAGGCACAGCCTCAGCAACACAGGGGACCGCATCCGGCACCATACGCCAGTACATGCGACGCGCGCGGAGAGTGACGCATCACACCCAACACAAATACGTGACGAAGGGGCAGCAGCAGCAGCAGCAGCACACGCCGCAGTCGTCCGGCCACGCAGGCCGACAGGAGAGACCCCACACGCACGGCCACGGCTCAGGGAGGAACGCCGAGCGAGGGGCATCACCCAGGCACGATGCGCACACCGCAGAGCAGGGCCACACACTCGGTACGCGGTGCCACAGCAAGCGACGGGTTCGGCGCAAAAGCGCCAGCCCTTGACGCTGCGGCGCTGTCGGCGCCAGCTAGGCCCGCCACGGCAGCGCCGCACCACCACCCTGGCCGCTGGCCGCTGCCCACTCACCTCGTCCCAGTCATCCACCAGCGCCTCCGGCTCCTCCGCCGGCTCGGGCGTCGGCTCGGGCGCGGGTGCAGCCGGGGCCGCGGCCTCGGCGGGCGCCGCCTCGGCCTCCGACTCCGCAGGCGCCGCAGTCGCCTCGGACGACTCGGCCGCGGGCGGCTCGGGCGCGCCCTCGGCCTCGGCGGCCTCCTGCTTGTCGTCGGCGGCCTGCCCGGCCTTCTTGCCTGCAGCGCGGACGCCAGCAGGGGGCCAGGGGCGCCGGGCGAGTCAGTTGCTAGCCCCTCTCCTCACCCGGCTCTACTTGCTTGCGCACGCCTGCCCACCGCCCCACCGCACCCCGTGCGGCGGCGCCCTCGCGCTGCTCCTTCCCAACCAGGACGCCGCCATGCCGCTCCTCCCCCGTGGCCCTCACCCGGCTTCTTCTTGCTCGCGTACACGACCTTCTTCTTCTTCTCGCCCTCCGCGGGCGCAGACAGGTCAATGCCTGCGCAGGGCGGCCGGGGCGTCGGCCGGGGCGTCAGCCAGGGCCAGTGCGCTCCCACGCCAGCATGCCGGGCAGCGGTCGGCCGCTGCACCCAGCCTCAGCACCCCAGGCAGCACCGCACCGCAGCCGCATGCCCGGCAGCGCACAGTGCGCACAGCGGCCCACGACCTTCAACCCCCAACCCCGCGACCGCAGCCGCTGCCTCGCGCCACCCACCCTTCTCCGCGGCCAGCGCCAACAACTGTGCCGCGGCGGCGGCGCGGCGCTCCGCCTCCTCCTTGGCCTTGCCCGTGAGCAGCTTGCCCTCGCGCTTGAGCTGCTCGCGCTTGAGCTGCGGGCGGGGGGAGGCAGGGGGAAAGTAAGGCGGAGGCTGGGTTTGGCGGGCGGGAGTGTTTGCGGCACGACGCGGTCGGTGTCGTGGAGGCAAGTAGGGTGGCCAAGTGCCACGCTCAATCCGCACGGCAGACTGGCACTGGCGTGACGCCTGGCCAGCTCCAAACGAGGACCCGGAGCAAGGCTAGGGCCGCACTGCTGCGGCCCGACAGCGCTCGTGCCAGGCTGCTCATGGGCGAGGCCGGACACGAGGCCTGCCCTGCCGCGGTCCGCAGGCAGCGCGCGCCGAGCCACACGGGGCGACCCACCCTCTGCGCCTCCTTCTTCCGCGCCCGCTCCTCCTCCTTGATGCGCTCCTCCTCCGCGATCCGCCGCTCCTCCTCCTCCTCGCGCAGGCGCCGCTCCTCCTCCAGCCTGCCGCGGCGCGGCGGCAGCAGGCACGGGAGGGTAGGGCGGCACACGCGCGGACGTGAGCGCCCCGCACACTGCACGGCTGCGCCCGCGCAGTAGCTGCCCCCAGTCCTGGCCCTGCCGCCCTGCCACTCTGCCGCCTAACCCAAGCTCCATGCCCTCCACGACCGCACGTGCCCCGTCAAGGCGCCCCGCGACAGCCCTCCAAGCCCACAGCCCTCGCCCTGGCGCACCGCGCGGCCTCCTCCTCGGCCTTCTTCCGCGCCTCAAGCTGCTCGCGCAGCTTCTTGGCAATGGCGCTCTCCTTGACGGGCTTGCCCTTCTTGCCCTTGCCGCCCGCCGCCTCGCCCTCGCCCTCCTCGCCCTCGGCCGGCGCGCCTACGGGGAGCGCGTCGAGGAGGCGTGCTCAGCGGCATCGTGCTGCAAGCGCAGCGCTGCCGCGTGCACCCTGCTAGGCAAATGTGCCTGATACATGCACCTGCCCCGCTTCCTGCCCCAACCCAACCAGCTCCCCTGCGCTGATTTCTGGTTTCACTTGGCCAGCCCCCTTCAGGCCCCCTTCCCCAACCAGTGCACCCTCTTTCCAACCCGCAACCAGCACCGTAAGCGCGGTCGTGCCAGCGCCCCTGCCCGCCCAGCTCAGCACCACAGCGCCCCAGCCCACCCACCGTCCGCGCCCGCGGCCTTCTTCTCCTTCTCCTTCTGCTTCTTCTTCAGCTTCTTCTTCTGCGCCGCGGACAGCTCCTTGCCGCCCTCGCCGCCCTCCTCATCACCGTCCTCCTCGCCGTCCTCCGCCGGCTTGTCGGCTGCGGCCGCGGCCGCCGGCGCCGCCTCGGCCGGCGCGGCCGCCGCCTCGGCGGCCGCGGGCTGGCCCGCCGGCTTGGGCCCATCGATCATGGCCAGCAGGGCGTCAATGTCCTCATCCTCCTTATCGGCCTTGCCGCCCTTGCCCTTCTTCTTCTTGTCGGCCTTCTTGCCTGCGGGTAGGGCCGCAGGCCAAGAACGCACGCGCGCGGCAGGCTCAGCCCCCAAACCACCACACATCCCTGCTCGCAACCCGCCTTCCTGCCCCTTTCGCCCCTCCAACCGTGGCTCTGATCGCGACCACGGCAGGGGCAGCCGCGCGGCACCGTCAGGGCCGCGGCCTAGGCGGGGACCCGGCCCACCCCTTTGATCTCATCGCCGCAGCCCAGCCCCGCTGGTCGCGGTCCTCGGGCTGCAGCCCGCCGCCCGGCCGCACCTCCTGCCGCGGGCTCCTTGGGCTTGTCCAGCTCAGCCAGCAGCGCCTCCACCACCTCCTCCTCCTTGGTCTTGGGCGCCGCCTTGGCGCCCTTCTTGCCTGCGGGCTCCTTTTCCGCGGGCTTGGCGGGCGCCGACGCCGTCGAGGCTGCGTTGGGGCGAGGGGCCCATTGTGAGTACAGGGTTGGGGCCGGGGCTTGCTCGCAGACCTGCAGCCCGGGAGGTAACCGCAGGCTGGCCCGCCACCCTGGTCCGCTCGAGGCCTGCGCCCGCCTCACTCTCGGCGTCTGCCTCCAGGGCCGCGAAGAGGTCACTCATGTCCTTCTTCCCCTTTTTCTTCTTCTCCTTCTTGCCGCCCTCCTCGGCCTCCTCGGCCGCCGCGGCCGTGCCCGCCGCGTCCTCCTCCAGGGCCGCGAAGAGCTCGCCCATGTCCTTCTTGGCCTTCTTCTTCTTGTCCTTCTTGGCCGCGGACTCGGCCTCCTCGCCCTCCTCCACGGCGGCCGCGGCCCCTACAGTCACGTACACGCACGGTGTGGACGGACACGACGTGGCGGTTGCGGATCGCAATCGCCCCAGACCAAACGCCGATGACGCATGGCGGGTCCCACACGGCTTCTTCCTTCTGGGGGATGGCGGCACTGGAGCGCCGGCCTAGAGCCGTATCCGGGCCTAGCGCCCTTGTGTCCGCATCCGTGTCAACCGCTGCGCGCCGCGTCTGCGGGTCACACAGCAGCACTCCCCACCTGCCGCGTCCTCTTCCAGCGCCGCGAACAGGCTGCCCATGTCCTTGCTCTTCTTGCCCTTCTTCTCCTTCTTCTTAGGGGCAGCGTCCTCCTCCTCCTCCTCGTCCGCTGCGGGCTCGGCTGCGGGGCGAGGGGCAAACGGCGCACCGCGGACATGTCTCAGCGCCCGAACCTGTTCCCCCCAGCAGCCAAACCTCGATGTGGGTTCTGCCCGGTCTGGCAAACCCCGGGCCGCGCGCCTGGCCGCCCAGAGTCCGTGCTTGGAAGCGGCACGCTGTCCCTCACTCGATCCAGTCCTAGTTGCTGCCGCTGCTGCAGCCATGGCCCTGGGTCGGCTGTGCTGCCCGCCGCTGCCTCCCGTGGCGAGCCGCCTCCGGGCTGACGCCGCTGCACGCCTCCGCCGCTGTAGCAGCAATCAAGGCCCCCCTGGCGCTGCAGGCGCGCATGGCTGCAACCGCCCATCGCCGGTCTGCCGCCCGCGGCTACAACTGAGCAGCCTAGCGGCGGCGCCAGCATGCCCCAGCAGCAGCCCCGGAGGCCATGCCCGGGGGCTGTGCCGAGGGCGGCCTGGCTGCTGGGGGCGCCGCAGGACCGCCCCATGGCCCTGACCCGGCCGCTGCCCAATGGCCGCTGCCCACACATGCCGGCCATCAGCAGGCGCCGTCCACGCCGCCTGCTCCGGAGCTGGCCGGCTCCGGAGCTGACTGGCTCGGGGCCTCACAGGGACAGCCCCTGCTACAGCTGCTCGGCGTTAGGCCGCCGCCGGTGGGACGACCCCGGCTGGCATCCACGTAACACGAGGCCGCACAGCGCGGGTCCGCCACAACTGCCGGCTGTCGGAGAGGGCCGTCCCAGGCCGCAGGGCCCTGGTCCCAGGCCGCAGGGCCCTGGTTGGGTCCCAGGCCGCAGGGCCCTGGTCCCAGGCCGCAGGGCCCTGGTCCCAGGCCGCAGGGCCCTGGTTGGCCCGCGGGTGCGCAGTAGCTCGCCGGAGCCATGCACCGCCGGGCTCGCAGCCACCAAGCCGGGCAGTGCAGAGCCACGGCACCGCAGGCCTGCTGGCCCACTGGGGGCGCCGGGGCGATCCCCGCCGCATCCGCAGCTTTCGTTAGCTGCGCGGCAGCTCACCCGCGCCGGCATGGAGGCTGCCGTGTGGACACCGGCGATGCTGTGCAGCGTGCGTGCTGCGCCGGCGGCTGGGGAAGGGCTCGCAACCGCAGCGCTCCTGCGTTTGCCGCCACGTCCTGACCCCAGCCTGAGCGCTGTCGCCAGAGGGGTCGTCTCCGCCAGCGCCAAAGAGTCCAATAGGCCGCTGGCCAGCGCCGCAGTGCGCCACACACTACGAGGCCCGCCAGGCGAGGCAACCGCACCGCCGGCTGGGGCGGGTGCAGGGCTGCTTGCTTGCAGCCCGGTTCCAGGGAGCCCGATGCACGGGAGCCAAGGCGGGCACTGCGGCCGCCACCACCGCACGGCCAATGAGTCCCGGTGCTGCCTCCGGCCGCTGCTGTGCTGCGGTCCGCTCCATTGGGGTGCCCAGAGCGCCGACCTCCACGGTTACTGGTGAACCGTGATGCGCTGCTGCCAGCCCGCCTGTGGGTGCTGCGCCTGGCGGCCGGCTGCGCCCCGGCTTGGGATCCCAGCGACTGACCCCAGCCACAGGGCCCTCTTGACAAGGCAGACGAGGGCACAGCATGCAGATCGCCGGTAGCCTCTGGGCCTGCTATGTGGGTGCGTCAGCAGCAGAGGGGCCCGGCGCAGTCTGCCCCTTGGGAACCCCGGCTGCGCCCCCTCCCAATCCTCAATCAGCGGCCTTGAAGCCTTCGGGGCTCCCCACCTGCGGCGTCCTCCTCCAGCGCCGCGAACAGGCTGCCCATGTCCTTGCCCTTCTTGCCCTTCTTCTCCTTCTTCTTAGGGGCAGCGTCCTCCTCCTCCTCCTCCTCCTCGTCCGCCGCGGGCGCGGGCGCAGCTGCAGACCCAAGGCGGCACCCATGGATGCGGACTCGGTGCAGGGCATGCCAGCGCAGACCCACAGCCCGTGTGACTGCCACGACGCAGCTCTCACCCTCGGCGTCCTCCTCCAGCGCCGCGAACAGGCTGCCCATGTCCTTGCCCTTCTTGCCCTTCTTCCCCTTGTCCTTGCCGCCCTTGGCGGCCTTCTTGGACGGCGACACCTCCTCCTCCTCCTCGTCCTCGCCGCCCTTGCCGGGCAGCTTGGACTTGAGGCCCTGCGGACCACAGGGTGTGGGCCAGGCCGCGTCACGCCCACCCACATAGCTTCCCCAGGGCCTTCCCCGGTACCACCATACCACTCGCCCCAGCCTGCCCCGCTGCTCAACTTCCATCCGCAGGCATCCACACTCTCGAACGGCCCCACCGCCCATGCTGCAGTCCAGCCCAACTCCGCCAACCCAGACACAGCTGCGCTCCCCCGACGGTGCCAGCCGCGCCGCCGCCGTGCCGCAGCCGCGACCGCGCCCTCCTCCGTTCTGCCGCGACCCACCTTGGGCGGCTGCGTGGGGCAGGGCGTCCCCACCTCCGCGCTGTCCGGAAGCACCACGAGCACATTGTCGGGCTCAGGCGCCCAGCCAATGTCGTAGGCGGAGCAGAGCATGCCAAAGCTGGCCACGCCCTTGAGCTCCTTGCGCTCCATCTTCAGGCCCGAGCCGGGCGTGGTGGCGCCCACGGGCTGCACGGGGTGCGGTCAGGTGTGAGGTGGTGTTAAGGGAGGGCTTGGAAGGGCTTGGGAACCGGTACGATAAGCGCGGGCAGGGACGGGTCTCAACGCGGTGTGTGTGCCGGCGGGACTGCGGTCGGTGCTCCGATGCGGGGGCGGAGTGTCGGAGCCCGTGGCTGCTAGTTCGCCGTTAGCTGCTATTGGAAAGAGTCGGCGGGCGTGCGCGGGGCGCGCGCCATCGCCGCTGACCAGCGCGCTTACCGCAAACACCACCTTCATGCCCTCCTCAACCGTGGTGGCGTTCGTCACCACCACGGACATGTCCCTGCCCCAGTCCACGTCCACGACGCGCAGGCGGTCGGCCTTGGGGTGAGGCTGCACAGACAGCACCTCTGCCACGACCAGGCCCGGGGAGGCCTGCGCACACGGGCGGGCAGCGCGGCAGGCGCAGCGGGCGGGCGTCAGCGCCTTCGGGGCCCCGGGCGCAACACCCGTCCAGCTGCCAACTGCAGCACGTGACCTGGACGCCCTGGATCTGCAGTTGGTGGCAAATTGAGTCCCTGGCAGGGCGGAAGGCTCACAGAAGGCGCGGCAGCGCGCAGCCCGCGTCAACGTCCGGTGACATCGGGCCGGCCGCGAGGCCTACCTTCTTGCCAGATGATTTGGGCTCCTCCTCCTCGTCCTCGCCCTCCTCGTCCGCGTCCAGCGCTGCGAAGCCGGCCTTCTTAGGCTGCTTCTTGCTGCCCTTCTTTGGTTTGGGCGCCGGCTCCTCCTCCTCTTCTTCCTCCTGCTCCTCGTCGCCCTCGCCCAGCAGCGCAAACGCTGAGGCAGCTGGCTTGGCGGCCTTGCCCTTGGCCTTGCCCTTTGTGGGCTTGACGCTCGGCTCATCGTCATCCTCGTCGGCAGGAGCCTGCGCTGCCTTCTTCAGCGGATCGATATCGTCGTCGTCATCGTCGTCAAAGGCAGCCTTGCCCTTCTTGCCCTTTGGCTGCTTCTTCGCCTTTGGCTGCTTCGCAGGTTTGCTCTCCTCGGCAGGCGCGGCGGCGACGCTCTCCTCTTCGTCCCCATCCGGCAGATCAAGCAGAGCTGCCTTTTTCTTCCCCATAGCGACTAGCGATGCAGCGGCTAAGGTTGAAGTGACCTGTTAAGTCGCGATTATGGCAATTCTCAGCGTCAGTTTGTGGGGGTTACACGTGCGCTCAATCGCGTGTGCACCTTGGCTCGAGGCCAGGTGAAAGGGGCGAGTTGGGGTTTGGAACCCCCCCATGAAGGGCTCCGACCACGGCACGCATGACATCCCATGCCTACGGCCGGACGCCTCAGTCCCCCTGGTCGGGCTCTATACTGACAAATGCCCCGTAACGCCGCAATATACATACATACAAACTGGCGCAGCAATGTCCACCAAACCAGGAAGCAACACGTAGCTGATCGGCGCCAGGGCCCCAACTCCACCGGGGGACGGACCTTGCCCGGGCAGCCAGCACGCCAGGCAATCCACCGGGCCCCCGTGCTGCTCAGCCTCCCGCCTCCTCCTGCGCCCCCACTATGTCGCTCTTCGCAATACCGCCAGCTGCCCTACGCATATCACGGACAGTGACACGAGAAGGCCTCAGCTGAGCGGGCCCGTGGGCTCCGCCGCGCACGCAGCGGACATTTCCAAGTCGCCTTGCTGCCCGGGCTTCCCGCGTCCGGTTGGTTGTCCGTGACCCTATGCTAGTGAGTTTTTATCTGGTCACTGCAAGCGAGCCGGAATGAAGCTGGCTGCCAGTCGCGTTTTGATGCGGTCGTGTTAGTAGCTCGCGGGGCGCAAGCTGTGAACTCGGCATCACCACCGCCATCTGCAGTCAACGCTGCACGGCAGCCTCGAAGCAGTTTGCAGGCAACAATTCTACACGATAGATTACACGGGGCGTGCTGTGCAGCTCAGCTGTCTTGTCCCGCGCGCGATGGCCGCAGGACGAGTCCGAGCTCCTCTTCCTGATATGGCGGCACCTAGCGGGCAACGAGCAGCTCGCTTGCGTGGCCGGACAGCTGGAGCAGGCGGCAGAGCGGGCCGGTCTTGTGCCCACGCGGGTGGACATCAACGGTGCGGCCCTGCGCGCTAACAGCCGGCCCGCTGTTGCCCTGGCCCCGCCCGCTCCCGCCGAGCTGGTCTCCCACGCTGTTCCACCCCTCCTGGCTGGCCCGCAGGCAACCTGCACCCTGTGCCGCTGGCGCAGCATGCCCGCGCGCACCCGCACGTGCCGCCGGACGCGCTGCGCCTACTGCTGGAGAAGCTGCTGCTGCAGCACCCCGCCCACACCCAGCTGCAGCCTGCGCCACCAGCCGCTGCCCCCGCACCGTCAGCCCCGGTAGCTGCAGCCGCGCCAGCCCCGCCAGGCGCGGCGGCCGCACCCAGCCTGGCGCCGCCGCCGCCGCCGCTCGGCCGGCCTGGCGAGGACGCAGCGGGCCATGAACAGCCCAGCAAGCCCAGTGGCGGAGCCGCAGCCGTCGCCGCCGCCGCAGCTCCCGCCGCTGCACCCCAGCAGCATGCAAGCACCCCGCTGGTGAGCGGCCGCCGCCCTCCCCCCACCACCCTCGACAGTAGCGAACCGTTCTGTCAACGACTGGCCTGGCACCGCCTAGCGCGGATCGGCGTGCCTCCCTACCAGCAGCGTGCGAGCTGTGCCCCACCACCCAGCGAGGCCCCGTCCCCCACCATGGGAGCCCCCACGCCCATGCCGCCCCTCTCCCCGCCTCCCCTCCCGCAGCCGCTCAGCCTGCTGGCGCCCGGCCGCCACGGCCTGCTGGGCTGCCCCGAGCCGCCGCTGCCCGCCTGGTGGCGCAAGCCCAGCTCACAGGTGCGCCCAACGCCGGCGCCCAACGCCGCGCCGGCGCCCCTTGCGAGGGCCCGCCCGCCGCTCACGGGCCGTTGGCGCCCAACACAGGGGCCGCCGCTGCCCGCCGCTGCCTGCGCCGAGTGCTTGCGCTCGCTGGGGCTCAACGGCGGTGGGCACAGGCTGGGCTGTCACGCATCGCCCGCTACAACACGGGGCCCATGCCGCCGCTACCCGGCCCCTGCCTGCCCCCTGCCTGCCCCGCGCCAGGCCGCCCTGCCGCACCAGCTCAGCCTGCGGCAGCTGGGCCTGGGCCCCCGCCTGGCGGCGCCCGGCCCGCCGCCGCCGTCGGCCTCGCCCGCCACGGCGCTGCTGGCGCGGCGCTGCCGGCACCTGGCCACGCTGCGGGGGCACCGGCTGGCCGTGTACTGCTGCACGTACGACACCAGCGGGCGGTACGTCATCACGGGCAGCGACGACGCGCTGGTCAAGGTACGGCACGCCTTACGGCACCACAGGGCTGGAGTGCGGCTCCCATTGTGCGGGGCCATCAGCTAGGGCGCTATCGGCCCGCAGGCACCCGGCTGGTGTTCGCTTGCCGCGCACCCTGGCCCTGCCCGCCACGGGCGCCGGTGGCAACCAGCGTGTTTGCGGGCCTGCACCGAGCGTTATGGCCGCCCGGGTCCCGGACGCAGATCTGGTGTGCGCGCACGGGCCGGCTGCTGCGCAGCTGCCGCGGGCACGACGCGGAGGTGACGGACTTTGCGGTGTGCCCCGATGGCCGGCTGCTGGTGTCGGGCGACACGGCGCGCAGCATCCGGGTGTGGAGCCTGCAGGTGCGGCCAAGGAACAGCGCGGCGGGGGGAGAGGGTCCCGAGGGCTCGGGCGCGTGGGACGCGGGTGGTCCGCCGCCGGGTCGGTGGGGGCGGGCGCTGAGCGCGTCGCTGGGCGGGGCTCGGCAAGCAGCATGTTTCCATGCGGGGCGCAGGTAGAAGTGCTCGTGCTGTGCCTCCTCGCCGGCCCACGTCCTGGTGCAGGACGACAGCCTGGGCTGGCCGGTGGCGGTGCTGAGCGGCCACGCGGCGGCGGTGTCGTACCTGGACTTCCACCCCGCGCTGCCCGAGGCGCTGCTGTCCGCCAGTGTGGACGGCAGCTGCCGGCTGTGGAGGGCCAGCGACCCGGGCGTGGCGCCACTCGTGCTGCGGCCTGGGCCGGGTGAGCAAGCACAGCGCGCTGGGGGGTGTGGGGACCGGGGCCGCGGCTGCGGGTGTGAGGGCAGGGGCGGAAGGGGCTGGGGGCCAGCTGCTTGCTGAGGAGAGGGTGCGGGGCGTGTATGTGGGTCTGGGGCCAGGGGCGGTGCCCTGGTGCGAAGGAAGGGCTGAGCACCACCGGCATCCCCGCCACATTGCCTTGCCGCAGTCGCTGGGGGTGGAGCAGCGCCCACGGAAGCGGCAGCACCCGGCATCGCGGCGGTCGCAGCACCCGGCGCCGACGTGGCGGCCGCCGCCGACGGAGCCGGCGTCGCTGCCGCCGCAGCGGCGGCGCCGCCGCCGGCGCCTGGCGCGCCCGGCAGCGTGGGCTTCCTGTGCTGCTGCTGGTCGCCCTGCGGCGCCTGGGCCATGGCGGGGGGCACCGACAGCAATGTGTACGTGTGGCACTGGGACCTGACGGCGCCGACGGCGCAGCCGGCGGCTGGCGCGTCAGCGCCCGCCCCAGCAGCACCGGCCGTCCAGAGCCCCGGCCCCGGCCAGGGTCAGGGCCCGGAGCAGCAGCAGCAGCAGCAGGGCGTGGCTGATGCGGCGATGTCGGAGCCGCTGGGGCCCGCTGCGGATGGCCGTGGCGGAGCAGCAGCGCCTGCGGCGGCGCAGGGGACGGGGGCTGGCGGGGTTGGCCGAGGCGGCGCGCCGGCGGCGGCCGAGTCCCTGGCTGCAGTATGGGAGGGCCGCGAGTGGCCCATGCCGCAGGTGCGCCCGCAGCTGTCTGCCTGCTGGGCTGCCGTCAGCGCGCTGGGTGCTGCCAGGCACAACCCTGCACCGCCCACCTCCCTCAACCATGTCCAGGCGCCCGTAGCTTTTATGGCCTCGGGGTTCGGCGCTCTGTGCCCTGCTCCGCATGCAACCGCCAACCGCCTTTGTAATTGTGCCCCTGCAGCAGAGGCAGCGAGGCCACGGCACGCACGTCTCCTCATGAGCATGCGATGTCGAACCCCCATGTTCTGCTCTGCTGGGTTGCGCCCTATGACTCCTGCCGCTTCCCCTGCTGCTCCTCCCCAGGAGCACCCTCCTCTGCGGGGCCACGGGCAGGAGGTGGTGTACATCGAGTTCAGCCACGGGGGCAGCAAGGTGGCCACCGCATCGCGAGACGGCAGCGTCAAGGTGCGCGCTTGGGAGGGGAGGGAAGGAGGTCTAAGGCAAATGCGGCATGATCAGGCGAGGGATCCAGGCATCGTGCATACAGGATATGATGAGGTGGTCGCTTGCACGGGCGTTGGGCGTGCCAGCTATCGGCGGCTGCGCCCCATGGCTGGCGAAGTGAAGAGGCGGGGAGCAATGGATGCCGTGCCGCCCCGCTGCGCAGGTCTGGCGGCTGCTTGGTCCCAGTGGGCGGGGCTCCTCCGCCTCCTCCTCGGCCGCCCGCGGCCCCGGGGTGTGGGTGGAGGCGCTCAGCCTGGCCTGCCCGCCCACGGAGGAGGACGTGCGCAAGGCGCGGCTCAAGCGCAAGCCGCTGCAGCAGCCCGCCATCAACCAGGTGCGGTGGCGGCGGGGCCCGGGGGGGAATGGGGAATGCACCAGGGGTGAAACCCCAGGGGTGGAGGGCGCTGCGCAGCGCGTGTCGCTCATGGGAGGCGTGTGCTCTGGGTCCGACTTTAAGCGCCGCGGGGCAAGCACTTGCCTGGAGCTGGGTACGCAACGCGCCACGCGAGAGCCCTGCGCTGTGTCCCGCACGGCCGCTTGGAAGTGGGGCTGGAGCCCCATCGTGTGGCGGCTGTCATCGCGCCGCGCCCCCTGCCCTCCCCTCCCACTCTCCCCTCCCCATTCCCCACCCGCCAGGTGGCCTGGGTGTGCGACGACTCGCTGCTTGTGGCCACAGCCACCGACAACAGCGTGCGGGTGTGGCAAGCGGAGCGCGGAGCGCCGCTGCACGTGCTGCTGGCACACACGGCGCAGGTGGGGCTGTGGGGGGGGGGGGGGGGGGCCCAGGGGGGGCTGGGG
>BDDC01000742.1:26614-39418 GCA_001662425.1 Chlamydomonas sphaeroides
CGCATTGCTCGTTGCCTTTCGACTTCACCAGCCGGCCCAACGCAGGCCCTGCGCGCATCCTCATGCTGCTCGACTCGGTAGCCGCAGCTCCATCCCAGGATACCCGACGCGCGTCAGCCCAGTCAGCCACGCCTCCGCGCCGTCCCCCCCCCTGCACCTCCGCCCCCTCCCCCTCCCCGCAGTCGCTGCTGTGCCACCCGCCCACCCTGGTGGCCGCCGCCTGGCTGGCGGTGGAGCACGGCGCCAGCGAGGGCGGCGTGCAGGCGGCCGTCAACCGCTCCTACCAGCGCCACATGGCGGCGCTCACGGCGCTCGGCCGGCCACGGCGGCAGCTGGGTGAGGTGCCGTGTGCGGCGGGGGGCAGCGACGCAGGGGTCGGGGGCGCCCAGGCACGGGTGCAGGGGTTGGGGTGTGTGCAGCTATCATGACGGCGTCAGGGCCACAGGTCCGCGTGTGGGGTGTCGAGGGGCAGGCTGCAGAGCCCGTGTGCTGGGTGGGACGGGGGCGGCGATGCAGGCATGTGAGGCCTGTGGGATGGCCCCTTGGTGCGCTGCCGCAGGGCCAGGCAGGTCGCGCGCCGCGGCCGCGCTCGCGGCGGCGGCTGGCGCCGCCGCGACGGCGGAAGCCGCTATGGCCGCGGCCGTCGCTGCGGCGGCGGCAGGTGGTCGCGGCGGCGCCGAGCCGGCGGCCCGTCGGCCGCTGTCCGGCGCCGCGGCAGCGTCGGTGGCCGCCGCCGCGGCGGCGGCGGCCGTGGCGGCGGCGGTACCGCGCAGCGCGTACCTTCTGCAAGACGACGCGGCGGCGCCGGTGCCGCGGCGGTTCGGCTTGGGCGCCGACGCAGAGAGCGACGACTTCAGCGGCTCTGGTGCTGATGACAGCAGCGGCAGCGACGAGGAGGCCGGCGGCGGCGCTGCCGCCGCAGACGCCGGCGCCGCCGGTCCGGGGCTTGAAGTGGATGTCATGAGCATCAGCGGCGGCAGCAGCAGCGATGACGACGACGGCGATGCAGACATCCCCGAGACGTACGACGACGACCGGGACGACGAATTTGTGGTGGAGGGCAGTGACGACGGCGTCGCCGGCGGCAGCGGCCAGCGCAGGCGGCGCAGGGATGGGCGGCGCGGGGGGAGCGCCGGGGATGGGCACGGCGGCGGGCGCGAGGGGCGCGCACTGCGGCGCAGCAGCCGGCGCGAGCCGGCACGCGGCGACGACGCGGCGGCCGAGGCGGAGCGGGAGAGGTGAGCGCCAGTCCCGACTTGCCTCACTCCGCACCTGTGCGTGCCGTTGCCCAGCAGCATCCCCAGCCCACCAGCCTCATACACTCTGGCGCATCACAACCGCCTTCGGTTTGAGCGCATGCACCGACGCCGCGCCGCACCAGCACCGCAACCATCTGAATACACTCTAGCCCGCACTAGTCAGCCCACACTGGAAAACACTAGCCGACCCGACGCTGCCACATGCAACCTCCTCCCTCCTCAGGACTCGCCGCTCCGCGCGCCTCAGCGGCCGCAAGCGCCGCCACACCAGCGGCGCCGCCGGCGGCGGCGCCGGCTCCGATGGTGGCGGCGCCTCTGACGGCAGCGGCGAGCTTCTTGGGCCCGACGCGCTGGACGCCTACCTGGGCTCCGAGTCGGAGCAGGAGGAGGACCCCGACGACGATGATGTGGAGGAGTTCGAGGGCAGCAGCGGCAGTGAGGAGGAAGACGACGAGGACGGCGACAGCGACGGCGGCGGCCGGGTGGGTGTGGGCGTGCGCGGGGGCAGGAAAGAGGGCAGGGGATGTGCGGCTGGGGTTGGGACAGGGGTGGCTGAGGTGTGGACGGGACGTCACGAGCTGCATGCGCTGGCGCGGCGCTCTGGGAGCTGAGGTGGTGAGAGGGGGCTTGACGTGCCCTTGGCGCCCGCCCGCGCAGGACGGTGGCAGCGGGCGGAAGCGCCAGCGCCGCGAGAGCTCCGGCCGGCAGCGGCACCGCCAGCGCGAGCGAGAGCGCGAGCGGCGGCGCCGTCAGGCCCAGCGCGAGGCTCGCGAGCTGCGCAACCAGCAGCGGCGCGAGGAGCGGCGGCGGCAGCGCCTGGCGAGGCAGGGCTCGGCGGGGCCCGGAGGCGGCCCCGGCGGCGCCGCGGCGGTGCCGCAGCCGGAGCCGGAGCTGGACGAGGCGGGCTTGGCGGCGGAGGCGGCGGGGCTGCCGCAGGTGGGGCGTGTGTTGCGGGAGCCAGGGGAGCCGTGGTCACGAGGCACAGCGCTGCTATGGGCGCCCTGCAAGAGAGGGCGTGCCGCCGTCGGTTGGGCGCGGCGCGGTGTGAAGTTGATTGCCAGCGAGGGGTTGCTCGCCGCTTGCTGCGGCCGGAGCCGGACCTCGCTTGCAACTCGAACCTCTGTTGCTGCACATGCACATGGCCGTTGCGTTGGCGTTGCGCGTTGTGGCTGAGCTTGGGGACGCCGCCTGCTGCCCCGCGAAGATCGCTGTGTGCCTTGGCTGGGGATCGGCTTGCCGTGTGCTGGCCCTGCTGTTGCCTTCAACAACCCCTCGACAACCCCTCAGTGCACCCATGCTTCCTTCCCTGTGCGTGTCCCCGCCTGCTGCTGCTCTCCGCCGCAGGTCGCGATGCGGCGCTCGCACAAGCCCGGCGGCTCGCGGTGCCGCCCGGGCAGCTGCTACGCCTGGCTGCAGGTGCCTTGGGGCGGGGGCCGCAGAGGGCTGTGGACAGGGCGCTCCGCAGAGGGGATGGCCGGCGCTGCGTGGAGCCGCGGCGGGCCGTGCCCCGTGGCTCCTCATGCACCTCACCCTGCCCCGCCCCTGGCTCAGGCCACCACGTACGAGGCGGGCTGGTACGTGCCGCAGCTGGGCGACGAGGTGGTGTACGTGGCGCCCGCACACGAGGCGTGAGTGGGGCTGGGTGAAGCCGCCGGGGCGGGGCCGCATCGGTGACCGTGCCGGGATGGATGGCCGCTGTTGCACTCGATCCCTGGATGGTCGCCTTCCGGATCCCCGCCACCCCCTCCTGCCCAGCCCTGCCCGACCCTGCCCGACCACGGCCGCAGGCTGCTCGACGCGTTGGGCGACGATCGCTCCGCGCGGCCGCGGTCGTCGCTGCCCCTGCTGCGGCCCTCGGAGCCCTGCACCGTGGCGGACCTGGGGTACGACATACTGCGGGACGGCAGCTTCGTCACGGCGGCCAGGTGCGGCTCGGGGTTGGGCAGGGCTGGGTCCACGGGGCCTTGAATGCCCCCTTACTTGCCTCCAGACTGTGACAGCAGCCTGGTGCGGGCGGAGCGGGGAACACGGGCTGAGGGTGGAGCCGAGCACGTGTTGCCTTGAGCCAGGGGCAGGCAGCCCCCGGAGGCGCTCCCGCCTATGCTTCGGTCCCGTGTCGCCCCGCGCTCCGCCTATCCACCCAACGCGTGAGCACCTTGCTCGTCGCCGCCGCCCTGCCCGCCTCCCGCGCACGGCTCACCCTTTGACGCCCTGCTCCCGTGCCTGCCCCCAACCCCACCCCGCCCCATGCCCTCGCCAGTCTGCGGCTCATCGTGGACCCCAACTGCGGCAGCCCCGCCGCCGGGTCCTCCTTCACGGTGCAGCTGCCGCCGCCGCAGCGCTGCGGCGAGGCGGCGGCGGAGCTGCCCTCGGGCTTCCTGCTGCCGGCCGCCGCCTTCCGCCAGGCCGTGGCGCGCGGCTGGAGCTCGGGGCAGCGCTGCAAGGTCCGTGCCTGTCTGGGGCATGGCTCTCGGGCGGGGTTGGGCTTTGCCGGCGCTTGCGTATCCGTGCATGGGTGTGAGACCTGGTTGATGGCAGGAGCTTCACCGCTCCGGCCCCAGCTCCGTGACTGCTTTCCAATCGGCGTCGCTCCATCCACGCGCGTCTGCCTTGCCCCCCGGCGCCCTACCCCCCTTCAGGTGCTCGTGTCCACCGGCGCCGCGGCCCCAGCCGGAGCCGGCGCCGGCGCCTCCCTGGCCAGCCCCAACGGCGCCGGGCCCTCCGCGCTGCAGCCCGCAGCGCAGGCCTCCGCCGCCGCTGGGGCCAGCAGCGCGGGCGTTGCCTGGCGCGAGGGGGTGCTCCTGGTGGACAAGGTGGCGCTGGCGGCGGCGGAGGCGCACAAGGGCAGCCACGAGCAGGAGGGGCTGTGGCAGCGCTACGGCGTGCGGCTGGACGGAGATGGTGAGGGCCGACCCCCGGGCTGGGCCCGGCCTTGGGGTGGGGCTGGGCATGGTGCGCCTGGGCCAAGCGCGCTGGGGTGGCCATGCGGTTTCTACAATCAACACGCTACTATCCTGTGTGCAGGGTGCGGGGCCGCCTGCATAGGACCTTGCACCTTGGCCGCCTGTCGCTGCCCTGCCCTGTCCTGCCTCCGGCTTTGCGCCATTCCCCTTTTTATTGGCCGTGCTGGCTTGAGCCAGCGCGCCAGCCATCCGTTCACGGCACCCCCCCCTTCGTCCTGCCTGCGCAGCCGACATCCTGTACGTCAGCCCCTGGCGCCTGCTGCCCTGCGGCTCCTCCTGGGCCGAGGTGGCGCGACTGGTGCTCGCCACCTCGAGCGCCAGGGCGGACGAGGCGTACGCAACGAGCGCGCAGGTGAGGGCAGCGGGGCACCCGGCACCGGGCACCTCATGCCTGGGTACCCGGTGACCTGTAGGCTGCACGCACGCCACGCCGCCTGCCCCAACTCTCCCGCCTCGTCCCACGCAGGCCATGGGCGGCGGCGGCCCTGCCGTGGTGCAAGTGGGCGGGCCGGGCTGGGCGGAGGAGCAGGCCACGGCGGCGCGCCTGGCGCTGGAGCGGCTGTACGCGGAGCAGCGGACGCCGTACACCATGTTTGTGCATTGCCCGCCGCCATCGGTACGGACGGGCGCGTTGTTCCGGGGGCTGCACCGGAGCGGCGCGCCTGGCCTCTGCCAGGCACCGTTGCGCCGCAACGGGGCTCATGAAGCTGTCAATGCATCAGCCGCCGAGCCGGGCGCTTTTACTCTATGCGCCTACGACGGCGGAACCGTTGTCGCCCTGCCCGTCCCCTCCGATTGCCTCTCCTCCCGCATTTGGCCTTGCTGCCCCGCGCCTGCCTCGCCAGGCCGGCTACGCCTGCGCCGACGGCGACCGGCGGCCGGTGCCGTACAACGCCATGGTGGCCCTGCCGCTGGGGCTGCAGCTCATTGAGCGGCGCATCGAGGGCAGCTTCTACCGCTGCCTGGCCGCCGTTAGGTGGGCGACGAAGGGGGTGTACGACAAGCAGGCACATGACCGTATTGCTGGCAAGCAGCGGGGCCTGGCCGGGCTGCCAGACTCCACCAGGTTGATCTGGACACACCAACATACCGGTACGTGACTCACACCCATGTCGTACAACCGTCTGTCGTACAGGCACGACATCGACGTCATCGTGGCCAACGCCGAGCGCTTCAACGGCCCCACCTCGGCCTTTGCCGTTCGCGCTCGCGCCATGCGGCTGGCCTTCCTGGCCGGGCTCAACGGCCAACCGCCGGACGAATTTGTCGTACTCGGCATGGGGTCCGGCGTACAGCGCCGGCCGCGCTCCGGGCTGCTGGCTGGGTCCGGCTCGGCCCGGTCGCAGGCCGTGCGGCAGCGGCGGCCGCGTACCGACCTGTCGGGCTCATGGGCCCATGTTGCGGTGACGGAGGAGGAGCTGGCGGCGGCGACGACTATGCGCGTGCCGCCGGAGGCGGCGCCGCCAGGGCCGCCGCGCCGCCAGCGCGGACCTGTCTCGGGCGTGCGCGGCGGCGCGGACTGCGCTGGCGGCGTGGCCGGCCCGCGGCGGCGCGGTGGTGTCTGGGAGCCGGCGGCGCAGCCCGGCTCAGGCGCAGCGCTGGCGGAGGCCGGGGCCGCGTCTTGGGCTGGGCTCGGCGGCGGCACGCCGGGCGGTGCTGGGCCCAGCGGCCGGACCCCACAGCGGGCTGCACGGCAAGCGGCCGGCCGGGCGTGGGGCCCGGCGGCTCCCGCGTCCCTGGCGGGCGTGGAGCCGGCGCAGGAGGAGCCGGAGCAGGACGGCCGCCGGCCGCGGCGGCGCGCTGCAGCGGCGGCCACCGCCGTCCGGCGGGCGGTGCTGCGTGGCGAGTACGACAAGGACGAGTTCGACAGCGGGGGCGAGTACGGCAGTGAGTCATCCGAGCCGCCGCCCGACGAGGAGTCGAGCGAGGCGCCCAGTGGCCTGGGGTCGGCGAGCGGCAGCGGCAGCGGCTCGGACTCGGACGCGGCGGCGGGGCGCCGGCGGCGCGGCCGCGCGTCGGCGGCGGCGGCGCCGTCGCCACAGCCTCTGCGTCGCTCCACGCGCGCGCGGCAGCGGTCGCGCCATGGCTGGGACAGCGACGACTCGGACGGCGGCGACGGAGGCGCTGGCGTTGGCGGCTCAGGGCGGCGGCCGCCGGCCAACGCCGACAAGCGCGACGGCCGCGGCCGCTTCGCGCCAGATGGCCGCCACGCGGCAACGGGCGCTGCTGCCGCCGCCGCAGCTGGCGTCACATGGGCGGCTATGGCCGCCGAGGCCGGCTCCGCGCCGCAGGGCCTCCCTGGCTTCGGGCCCCCAGGTCCGGGGTCCGCGGCGCCAGCGCACGCCTCGCCGCCGGGTCAGCAGGGCGCTGCCGCAGCAGCCGCGGGCAGCAATGGCCCGACCGGCCCGGCCGCCAGGGGCATGCCAGGCGCCGGGGGCGCTGGCGTGGCCCCCGGCGCCGGCCCGGGGCCAGGCCTTGGCGCGGCACCTGGAACGTCGCGCCTGCGCATCCGGCTACGCAACCCCAACGCCCAGGGCCAGGGCCAGCTGGCGAGCCCCGGGGCAGCACAACAGGATGCCCCGGGAGCGGCGCAGGGCTTCGGACAGGACCTCGGGCCGCCGCAGCCGTCGCAGCTGCTGTGGCCGGCGCCCGCGGATCAGCTGCCCGGCTTTGGGCAGGGGCCCGCGGGCGCACTGCCGTACCAGCCGCTGCCCCACCAGCCGCTGCCGCTGCCAGGGGCGGAGCCGCTGCTGCCGGGGGCTCCGCCTCAGCAGGCGGAGGCCGGGGGCCCGGGGCTGTGGCCCGCGCCGCAGCAGCCGCTGCTGCCGCTGGGGCCCGCCGGGGCGCTGCCCCACCAGCCGCAGCCGCCGCAGCCACAGCGGGGGCCGCATCCTCGTTCCCAAGAGCCCCAGGCCGAGCCTGCTCAGTTGGCCGCGATGCCGCAGGGCCCCGCCGGCGTATTGCCGCACCCGCACCAGCTGCAACCACACCCGCAGCAGCAACAGCAGCAGCCGGCAGGCCTGCCGCAGCATCAGCCGCTCGGGCAGCAGCAGGTGGGGCAGCGGCAGCAGGAGGCCTGGGCGCCGCTGGAGCCATCGCAGGCCGCCCCGCTGCCGCAACCGCAGGAGCTTCAGCGGCTGAACGGGCCAGAGGGGCAGCCGGGACAGCAGCTGTTGCAGGTGGGCCTGCCGGGACCGCTGCTGCAGATGCCTGGCTTGCCTGGCTTCTTTCCTCAGCAGCAGCAGCCGGGGCCCTTCCTGCCCATGTACCCGGGCTTCTTCCCCGGGGGAGCCCAGCTGCCGGGGCTCGCGTTCCCGCAGCCCTGGCCGCAGCCCGGCTCCGGGCAGCTGCCGCAGCAACCGCTGCTGACGCAGTCTTACGCCCAGGCTCCAGACCAGCAGCTCCCACCGCCGCAGCCTGCCGCGCCACCCGGCCGTGGCAGTGTGCGGGCGCGAGGCGGCGAGCGGCAAGCGCCGCCGCAGCAGCAGCCAGCTTCTGCCGCTGCCGCTGCCGGCGCCGGCGGGCGCAACCGGCGGGCGGCGGCTGTGCGCTCCGTCGCCAGGGCGTCAAGGCGGGCCGCGGGCTCGTCCGATGAAGACAGCGACGTCAGCTTTGGCAGTGACGCGGGCGGCGACAGCGATGACGGCAGCGACTCGCCGCCCGCACGGCGGCGGCAGCGGCCGGGGCAGCGCGCGGCGGCGGCGCCGCGGGCGCGGCCGCGGCCGCAGGCGCAGCAGCCGGCGCCGGCGGAGGGCCGCAGCCGGCGCGCGGCGGCGGTGCGGGGCGTGGCCAAGGCCGCAGCGGCGGCGAGGGGCTACGACGAGGACGACGAGGAGGAGGAAGAGGAGGAAGAGGAAGCGCCGCCGCCGCCGCGTGCGCCGTCTGCGCGGCAGGCCGCCCGTGCGGCCGTGCCACCGGCCCCGCCGCCGCCGCCCATGCACGTCCCCACCGCTCGCAGCGCCGGCCCCTCGCGGCAAGCCCACGGGCTGCCGGCGGCGGCGACGGCGTCAGGGATGGCTCAGGCGCACCAGCCGGCGGCCTGGCAGCCTGCGCCACCGCTGGGCGCCTTGCCGACGGGGCCGCCAGAGCCAGGGGCGGACCCCACACAGCCGCATCCGGGACTTGCGCCGCAGGTGCCGCCACACAGCGGTTGGCAGCCGTCTGGCTCGGCGGCCGCTGAGGCAGCGGCGCAGCCGACGGCAGGGCCTGCGTCCGGCGGCTTTGCGGCCCTGTATGCGTCAATGACGCAGGGCGGCGGAGCGGGGCTGCTGAACCCCGGCGGCCTGACCCCTCCGCCCCCAGCCCCGGTGCACCCGCAGCTGCCAGGCGGGCCCGCTGCCGCGGCAGCGCCCGCTGCCACGGCGCCGCCCGCTGCGGGCGGCCTCGCACAGCAGCCGTGGGCGCAGATGCCGGCGGGAGCCAATTCGTCGTCTGCGGCGGCGGTTCAGGCGATAGCAGCGGCAGCGGCGGCGGCGGCGGCGGGGTCTGGGGCGGCCGCGGGTGGCTTGGGCGTTCCGGCAGGGCAGGGTGCTGGAGCGACAGGCGGCGCCAGTGGCATGACGGCGGCGAATGTGCAGAGGCTGGCTGCGGCGGCCGTGGCGATGGCGATGGCAGCGCGGCGGGCGCAGCAAAGGCCCGGCGGTGGTAGCGCTGGGGGCAGCGGCTAGCTGGCGGCGCGCGCTGGGTTCGCGCTGTTGTGATGTTTGGGTACGAGCTGTTGGCGCCTGTTAGCTTGACCGCCCGCGGCGGTTCTGCGGATAACTGCGTGGCCGGCTCTCAGCACCCGCGCGCCGGACTGTCAGCGGCCGAGAGTCGGACCGAGCGGCCCCAGCGGCTGTACTGCAGCCGGGCCGCGTCCCGAATGTAGGCATTCAAAGCTGGCTCTCACTTTGCTTCTCAGCTTTGCATTGGTCGAAAAGCACAGAAGGCGCGCTGCTTGCCCTGCAGCAGCAGGCCTTCGAGGAACTGAGGTTAGCCGCCGGCCACAGCGTTACGTTTCGTTGCCCCGGCCACCATTGTCACAAGGGCCGTCGCCACTCGTCACCTTGACAACCCCCAGCAACCGGCATCCGCTCGAGAGCTCGCTCGTTCTGGGGCCACAGCTCGCACCATGCACTATTCCCACACATCAGTCGTTCAGGCTATTCAGGCTTCCTCTTAAACTCAGCCCGCCTGTTGTAGGCATGGACCTTCTACGTCGTCGTCCGCCTCCCTTTGCCTAACCTTGGGCGCCACTCCAATTGCCAGCGTCCAGGCAGGCGGGCAGTGTTGGCGTTGCCGCGCCACGCGACGGACATACCCCCATGGGTCATCCTGGCGATCATCACGCCTCGCAACTGATCGAGCGCACACTGGCTGATAAACAAAAATTTGAAGCCCTACCTGTGGCCATGCGCTCTGTTTGTCTGAAATTCCTGCTGCTGTCATGAACGCACGGACGCACCTAACTCCAACGCCGCCTTGAACTTATACTGGCGATATAGTTTTAGACAGGCGTTCTAAGCTATTCTACTTGAACATGGCTCAAGTCCTAATGTCTGCTCGGTACCCCAGCGTGCCGATACATGCTTTCCCCAGAAACGCGCAGCTCCCTGGAACAAGCATCCAGTGGATGTGCCTAGCTAGCGATATGGGCTTGCAGTGTGTGCGTGGCTGGAACAAGAACTTCACGAAATCGGAAATGGAAACAGCGCTGCGTCATGAGCTGGGCGACGCTGGCTCCAACGAATTCTTCAGCGTGTTGAGGGCTGGTATCTGGCAGGCTATTGAGTAAGTTCGCGAAGAGACGAACATGGAGGGCGCACCTTGCCTAAACGGCTCGGTCGGTAGGTGGCATGCATACATGTGTGCACGCACGCACGCCCACGAGCGACTTGGTGCCTACTGGGATGCTGTTAGTTACGACTTCTTAAGCGCCCAACAAGGATTGCTGCCTGCCCCATGTGCACGCAGCCACGTAAGGAACACGAGGTGCGTGTATGTGTACGGGGGCGCGCGCGGGGCTGGGCAATATCCCACCAGCCCGGCCATCCATTCCTGCTGTCCCCGGCGGCCTCCGCTCAGCTCGAGCACCGTTGATTTAGGCCCCGCAAGGTCCGCAAGACCGATCGTCATCGTCATGAAGGCTGTTGCCTGCCTGCCTGCTGCTGTGCTGTATGTGGCTATGCATATATGCGCAACATTCCCTGGCTCACGCTGCTCGCAGAGCCCCAACCGCGGCCGACTACAACAGCGTCCTTGCGCAGCTGGGCCTGGAGCGGACGTGAGGCATACGGTGGCCGCTCTCACTCGCTCGCAATCCTGCCTGCCGCCCCATACGTCTCCATAGACCCTAGCAACGATAGATGTAGCATGCATCCCTGACATACAGTGTGCTGTGCTGTGCTCCCCGCCGCCAGCGCGACGGAGGAGCTGGCGCGGGAGCTGGCTGCTGAGAAGCAGCTATGGTGAGCGAGCGAGCGCAGGGCGGCTGGGGCGGGCCCCCGGGTGCACGGGGCACGCCGGACGGGATCTATGTCGCCGGCCGCATACATGCCACGCATGCACGACATGTGCGTGACACGTGGTGAGCGGGCTTCGTCACGCCTTGCATGAAGCCATCCATCTGCCGCCGGTACCGTCCGTACTTGTTACGCCCGCGCGCCTGCATTTGCTGCCTGCGTGTGTGCTGCCATGTTGCCCCCGTTCAGCACCGAGCTGCAGGCGCAGCTGGAAAGCGCGGAGAAGGAGCTATGGTAGATACGAGCCGCGCAGGGGTCTGTGGGATTCGTTCAACGCTCGGCGGGAGCCGCCGCGCGCCGCTGCCGCACGTCTCCCAATGGCAGAGCAGCAGCTATCGCTGGGCGGCGACCCTGCCTTGCCCAACAGCAGAGCACGTGTGTTTGTGGTCACGCGGCTCTTGGAGCCCAAGCAAGGGGCTTGCGCAATGGAGATCTGAGGCGCCTTGCGTGCGTGCACACCTGCTGGCGCCCGCCCGCCCCACCTGCGCCACAGTGACACAGACGCCGCACGCCAGACGCTGGAGCAGGAGCTCGGGGAGCTTAGGTGGGGCCACCGCCGCTGCTCCTTAGGCCTAACAGCTTTAGCTTCAGGCCCCCTCCGACGGCGCGCTGTTGGTGCGCGTTAATGCCGCACGCATAGCATGCATCCAAGACTGTAGCGTGTGGCACCCCACGTGAGTAGTGGCGGCACTCTGCCGCTGCTGTCAATCGCACCACTCCAGCAGCATTAATCTTGATGCCTGACGTGCGTGCGCGCTGCTGCCCACGCGAGCACTCGGTAGACTATGGACTTACTTCATCACCCTAAACACCGTGCGACGCGCGCGTCGTACGTGCGGCTGTGATTCGAACGCCCTTGCCTTGCTCGTCGCCCTACCTGCGTGCGTGCGGATGCGCTGCCCCGCAGCACTGGGCACAAGGTCCTGCTAGCGCACGTAGACGAAGCGGTGTCGGACTTGGAGACAAAGCTGGCACACGAGAGGGAGAAATACCGGTGAGCGTGCTGTGTGGTTTTAGTGATTTGTGAGGAGGCCGGACGGACCCGCCGCCCGCCCCTTGCTTTCCCTCTATGTGGGACACCTGGCGGCGCGGGGTCCAGCAGCATGAACATAAGCGGCATATGCGATGATGGGATGCGCCGCTTTCCTCAAGCACGGCTTTGCACCGCGCCTACCTGTGGCTACTGCAGGGCGGAGGGCGCCTCGGAGCTGCGGCTGGTGCGGACTCATGTGCAGGTGCTCCGGACGCAGTTGAAGAGCTGCAAGAAGGAGCTGGAGAGGGAGATGGAGAGGCACCGGTGCGTGGCTGCGGGGGCTGCTGCGCGGCTGCGCGGCTGCTGGAGTGGCGTGTCAGGTTTGCCTGGCCCCCCGATCACGTGCATCCCTAGTTGTTTCATGTCCATCATGCCACACACCTTGATTGGCCGGCGACTACCCTGCCGCCGACCCCAACATCACGTGCCTTCACCACGCCCCACCTGCCGCGCAGCGACGCCAGGGCAGCGTGCCAAAGGTTGCAGCAGGGGTTCGGGGAGCTCAGGTGGGGCTTGAGCCGTGCCTCAGACCCCATGGGCCCTTCGGCAGTGCGAACACTACCAAAATCATGACCATTGTAACTTCCAAGCATGCCGTACCCCGCCAAGCAAGCGAACACCGGCAGCAGAATCGCCGATTGCAGCTTGATGTATGCGTATAATGGCCCGCTACCTGACTGCCTTGCACATGCGCCGCCCTGCTACAGAACCGAGCACGGGGCACACCTGGCGCAGCGGGACGAAAGCCTGCGGGAGCTGGAGGGCATGCTGGTGCAGCGGGACGAAAGCCTGCAGGAGCTGGAGGGCAAGCTGGCGCAGCGGAACGAAAGCCTGCAGGAGCTGGAGGGCAAGCTGGCACAGCGGGACGAAAGCCTACAGGAGCTTGAGGGCAAGCTGGTGCAGCGGGATGAAAGCCTGCAGGAGCTGGAGGGCAAGCTGGCGCAGCGGGACGAAAGCCTGCAGGAGCTGGAGGGCAAGCTTGCGCAGCGGGACGAAAGCCTGCAGGAGCTTGAGGGCAAGCTGGCGCAGCGGGACGAAAGCCTGCAGGA
>BDDC01000743.1:31339-42660 GCA_001662425.1 Chlamydomonas sphaeroides
TCTGCTCTAGGCCCTGGGCTAGGCCCCCAGACCCCTCGTACGGCAGGCCCTGTACGGCACTTTAGACAAAGTCTGACAAGCACCGCATCATGGCAGGCCGCTAGAGGACTACTTGATCGACCCACCCCAGCTTTCCCAGCCTTGTCAAGCTTTGTCCGGGTGGTGTTTTGACCCCTCGAAGTTTGGCCATTTCCCGACTCAGCCCCGACCAGGATTGGTACCCGGGTGAGGTAGCTCAGTCGTAGCTCTAGACATTTTGACATATACGTGTGTCGCAGGAAAAAGCAGGCCTAGCTACTCAACGCTCTATATATCTGCGCGGTGGCATCAAGCGCAAAACCCTCAGCTACGCAGCAGCCATGGCTTGTCCCTTCTTTTCCTGGAACGGGCATTGAACTCTTGTATTTAGGCTGGCAGGGACTACACGGATCGGCTGTGTTTGGGAACGACGTGCGCGCCAGCCGGGGGCAGCCGGGTGCAGCCGGGGGAGTGCGGGTCGGCATCGTGTAGAACTCGCGCACCAATCGCCGGCGCCTTTTGATGTTGCTGACGGAAAAAATCGAACAACGTGTGCCCGTCACGCGGGTACCACTACGCGCCCGGCCTGTGTACCAGACAGGGCCTTCTTTCGACCCCTATAACCCGCTTGGAGGAAACTCTAATAAGATAGCCACCGGCCTAGCCCCAACAATTCGGTAGTGCTCTACAATCCTGGCATAGTAGCATTCTCGTTAGAGTTTCCTCCAAGCGTGTTTGGGGCATTTCCGTGCGGGGGGTGCAAACACAGGGTTGGGGGGGGGCCCCAAGCGGTATGGACACCTACGCCGTGCAGGATCCGTTCCAACAACATATATGAGGTATATGATCTGCTTTGGCACCCTAGGAAGCGCGTGGATAGCTCGCTGTAGGCGGGAACCGGTGTGTCGGAGTTCACGGGCTGACACGGGGCCAGCAAGCGTGTGGCCGACCAGCCTCCCCAGACAACCAGAGCTGCCCCAAATCCCTTCCTACGGTTACAGATGTCATATAGATGCACGAGGGTTGGCCGGCAGGTGCATTCCGTATCACGGGCCTCACGGGCCGTCTAAGCGCTGATGGCGCCTATCTGTACCACAAGCAAGTCATATGACCGCAATTGGCGCGCTCGTCGCGTTGCTGTGGCGACATGCACAAGTATGTCGCGACTGCCGAGCGAGCCAAGCCCCAGGGCTATTGACTTAGGTGCCACGTGCTATAATAAAGGTTATTATAAATATTAAGAGTCGGTTGCGCTGGTACACAGAGACCAAGCCCACGAACCCCCGAGTGGTACCCGCGTGGCGCCCGTTCCAAGCCAGCGAGCACCCTCTGCGGCCTTGAGAAGATGATCGCGCCAAACTCGCTGGCACAGCTGCCTTGCTTGCAGCTCACTCAACACGACAGCAATTACAGACGAACGTAGCAACCCTGCAACACAGCACCTTCGTGCTTGGCACTCAACTGCAGGCGCTGAAGGCATAATTGTTGCGCGGAAGGAATCTACTACTGCAGTGAACCTGGCTGCCAGTCGGCAAACAGTAAGAAGGCATATGGATGAGCAGGCACAACGACAAGCAGCAGCATCGTGCCGAAAAGCACCGTCGCGCGTCACTTTTAACATTAGAAACGTTTACTGTGAGGACGGGGTCCCCTCCAGGGTGATTGCGTGTGATTGCAAGAGCTTCGCCCCGTTGACTACGGAAAGGGGCAAGCCAACGACAGCTCCCTGAGTTGTTATGCGGCGCCAAACATTACCTTGCCAAGCATACGCTCCAGCACCTTCACCCATTTGCCCACCCCAACTCCCCTGCCCCGAACACAGAAATTTCAACCATCTTACCCCAACAGACAGCTTCATGGTATTGCCAGGGCTGCGTTGAGCTGGCTCCGTATCGCCCAACATTCAGGCGGGCAGACCAGCAGGCCCAACCCACGGCCCAACCCTGGGTCAACGAGAAATAGTACTCTGAACAGGGGCGCTCTTGTGCCCAACCACGCTCATAACGCACTTGCAAGGCGCAAAACATTGAGGTCTGGGCGGTGCGGGGCCGCAGAGAGCCGCGTAGCGAGAAGCTGTCAGTGGCTGGCATGGCGCGCTCCACGGTCCGTGGCGCCGACTGAGCTCCAAAGTTGTGTGCCGCTGCCTTAACCTAAGTGCCGCTGCCTTGACCTGATAACTACAAATGCGTGTCGAGTAACAACCCATTCACATTTGCATACCGGGTTCAGCCCGCCGGTCGTAGCGATGACGATTTCGTCGCAAGAACCAGCAGGCCTGCTCAGCGACCCCCTGCACAGTTGCATCGAGAAGATTTGACAGTTTCCTGCGTTTGTCTGCAGCGCCGAACATCACGTGCCAAACACTTAACACACGCTGGCACCGTCTGGCACCCTCCACAACCCCACCCGATACTCAGCATCAATTACACCATCCCACCGCACACAGATTGTTACTCCACAGAAATCCGACCCCAAAGACAACGACACGGCCCTCACAGGGCCGATTTATGCCGCATCTCAATGATCACTTGCGAACGACCCCGGGTCAACAGGGGCGTGCCCTGTTCTTCAAATCGCCGGCACATTGCTGAGCAAGTTGACAACAGCAAGGAGAGCCATAGCCATTGAGAGAAGTCAGCACGGGGCACCCAGCGAGATGCAAGCCCCAAAATGGCATTGACATGCGCAAGTCGAGGTCGCGGCAATTAGCTTTTAAGCATTTCCTCTCAGCGACTGCAACATCAATGTGACAGTTACTTGCGTACACATTAGCGCAAAAGACGCAGGAACGAGGAAGCTGCGGCAAGTCGTTGGCAGCAGGGCACCAGACCAAGTCGCAAAACTAAGCAGTATAGGCTTCGAAATATACCGTGCTTTATGTAAAGGTCAACCTTTAGTTCCACCCAAACACACACGCGTGTCACTTCAGTACCCCCGCTTAGACCCAGCCAAACATGCACTCTCACCTCTCAGTCCTGGAAAGATGCGGCGGACTGATAAGCCGTCGTCTATAAGGACAACGCTAGCCGCTGAAGGCCATCCAATAGTGTTGCACACCCATAATATGGACCATGCCATGTAGCATACTGCCTAACGAACAGACATACCAGCGAACGCGCTGAAGGACTCGACAGGGCGCAGACAGCGACTGCTCCTCAACAATACGGAGAAGGTCTGGTGTTTCCATTATCAGAATGAAGTTTCATGGGGACAGCTGCGATAAGCGCAAACCTGCCAACCGGAAGCTACTCAACGCCCTGCGGCACAGCGCAGCAGATTGACGCACACGAAATGGAGCGGAAGAGGGCAGCGCAGCGGAACGAGGCAAACGCTAATGTCGGCGAACACTAATGCCCATACGCATCGGCAGCTGTCGCAGGCAACAACGCCGCCGCCCAGCGCAAAGCAAGCGACGCACACTTGGCAGAACCCACTACATACACCAAGTTCTAGCTGCAGCCGAGCCCTAGATGCTTGCAGCGCTACACGCGATGCCAGCCCGTGCACACATACAACCGCAGTACTTCCCAATCTGCATACCCCATGCAACGCCACCCCGCCAGCGCCCTTCACCGCCTTGACCCATACCGTATGAGGCCACGCGCGTGGCCCCTGCCGCTGCGCCGCATACACACACGGTGTCCCTTGCAGCTTCCCCTAGTCCAGGCGGCTGTGCCAGCCAGCCACACACCCCCACCCAGTCCCGTCACACAGCAGAAGGATAAACGGCAGCACCATAAGGTGGCAAAAGCGCCGCGGGCTGATGGGCCGCGGAGCACAACCACCACAACAATCAGACACGCTGGGGCCCACTGTAGGCTGCTCCAGCCAGGAACGCCTCCTCGCACTCCAGGTTCTCCCGCCGCTGCTCCTGCTCCTGAACCTTCCGCAGGGGCCCCCCTTACATATTCATGAACAGGTTAGCCATGGTGCTGCTGACGGTGAAGTACTCTTCCTCGCTGATGCCGTAAAGATTCTTGCACACCTCGAGCGCATTGAAGTACTCCGTCATCTAAAGAGCAGAGGACGGGGGGGCAGAACGGGGCATGGCGGAAACACTGGAGGTGCGAGGGAGGAATCTGGCGGCGCGACGGAATAGAGAGGAGGCCACGCACACCGCATGCGCTGCAGACAACCAGCAGGTGTGACCAACCAGCGCCCATAACACTACCCACGGGAAATCAACGGTGCCTGCGTTACAATAGCCCTACAGGTCTGTCCTCGCTCCCGCCCAGTTCCCTCACTGGATAGAGCCTCTGACCGCAACGCGACTAGGTCCCGCCCCAACCGTTCACTTACCACCCGCCCACCGACTCACCTGTGCGGTGCCTTCCTTGCCGTCAAGCACCACGGCGACGAAGTCAGCCACCGCCGGCGGCAGGCCCTGGCTCACGTACCGCGCACTGCCCAGCTTCTCGCGCTCCTCGCCGCTGGCGCCCTCGGTTATGTGGGTGTGGAACACGACCGTCTGCAGCAGCTCTATGCGGTCGGCCAAAGACAGCTCGGCCTTGGCCAGCATAGCCTGCGCGGGGGCAGATGGGGAGGTGGGTCAATGGCATGCGGAGCTCCGGGGTTGGGCCAGCATGCATGCAATGCACAGCAGCAGCAATGCTGGTACCGGACTTCTTCTCAGGAAAACGGCACGCGCACCTGCGTACCCACGCCTGCCCACCGCAACCCTTCATCACAACTTCCCCGCACTCGCCTGCAGCTGCGCGTAGTCCAGCTTGTGCCACAGCTCGTGCAGGCGCGGCGTACCGTAGCCCAAGATCACGGCGCCCAGCTTCTGGGCAGCCGGATTCTGGATGGCCTGCCGGTCGGGAGGGGGGAGGATGATACACTAGGTACGAGGACGCGGTTGGTGAGGGCATCCAAGAAAACGAGGATGAGGGCACAAGGGAGGTGATTGAAGAGTCGGGTGAAGTCCCTGGCTTGTGCCATAGCAAAGAGCCGGTGACAAGGCAGGTTGGGGTCCCGGGAAACGCCTAGGCGTGGCCACCGGGTGTGGTTTGGGGGGAAGTCACGAAATGTTTCGAGCGCGGGGCCAGGGAGGGTCCGGTGGAGGGGAGGCGCCCCGGCCCCGGAGACGCTTCCATCGCATGCAAATGCAACCCTAAACTTGCAGCTCGCGGTATGAATTGCCAGGCGCTGCATGTCCAGCGGTGCGACGTTCGGAATGCCGAGGCAGGAATGGGGTTGTTGTGGTACGGACCAGGCGGTCTCATATGCATCAGTAGCTGCCATTGCATGCAGCGTGGGTGGGGAAACAGGCAGGGGGACGGACGCTGGACGAGTAGGGGCGACGTAGGGCCTGGGACCTGTGCTAGAGTAGGCAGCAGAGGCCAGGCCAGGATGGCAAAGCTTGGGCCCAACCGCCCACCTGCCGGCAGGGCCGACCCTCGAATACCGGCTTTCAGTCAACTCAGCGCAGCCGACAAACCAGCATCGGGCCTCGGGCTCCACATCATCACCGACCAGCGCAGCTCACCTGCACCCCCGCCAGCATCTTGTCGCGTCCACTCCGCAGCATCCTCGCGCAAAGCTTGCAGTCGGGCTCGGGGAACGACTCGGGCGCCGGCTCAAGCGCACCCTGCGCTGGCGAGCTGCCGGCACCGCCCGCGCCGGTGCCCTCCACTGCGTGCGGTGCCGCTGCGCTTGAGTCCCAGACGCCCGCCGCCTGGCCCTGCACGGCGGCGTCGGCCTGGAGGGAGGACGGAGAAGAGCGGGGGCCGGAATGGGGGGCTGTTGCAGCGCACGCGGGGGGTGGCGGGGCCGCCCGTCACGCGCAGGTGGCGCTAATGTAGTGATGGCCCGCTGTAGCAGCCGTGTCCAAGCACACATGCATGTCGTGGCGTAGGCCAGCCACGATAAGGCCAACCGTGCACAGCGCCAAGTAGTTATTGAAGTTGTAGCAGACACCCTCAACCCCGCTCTTGTGCTGTCACCCGACCTCGCCCCTCGCCTATATCTCTCCTTTTGCAGCCGCAGCACCCGCCGGCTTCCTTCCTTCCTAGCGTGTGCACTGCCTGCTCCTGCTACTGGTGTGTCCCTCAGCGATACGCGAACTAACCCTGCTGACCGCGTATGCCTCCTGCTTTCCACCCCTGCTACCGATGGTCCTTCCCTGCTTTTGATGGTGCGTCGACGCGTTTGACTCAGGGCGTTATGTGCCAGTGCCAAATTGTGTTCTTTGATGCGTTAGCTTGCGGGCGCGTCAGCGGGTGCCGCGGCCGCTGTCCCGCACCACCACGCACTACCGACGCCAGGTAAACTACACCTTGGAACGCGGGCTGGGCGGGCCGGAACTCTTACTGGACGGCGCTGGGCTTCTTTTACCACACCGGTGCACCTGAAGCGCATCCCTGCTTCATGCGCACGACCGACGCGTCACCAAGCCAGGGCGTGCCGCGCGGGTCGTGCTTACGACATGTTACCTATTTCTGAACACACACAAACAAAGCGGTTCGCGTGCCACTCCTCTCCTCCTCCTCCTCGGACTACGCCTATGGACTACGAACCGCCTTCTATTGCTATTACTTCTACTACTACTTCTACTCCTACGACCACCCTTTCTATTTTACACCGGGCCGTACCTTGCGCGATACCTGTAGCCTTAGCAAACCTCGCCACCTCACCTCGCGCGTTCACTAAGACACCAGGGACTAGCGCGTATCATAGCATGGGCTGCGCGCGACGCGCGGAACCATCTTTGATGCTCCGGACGCCGGTGGCAGCCCAGCTGGCACTCCTCCTGCTGCTGCTGCTGGAGGCGGACATTTTGGGGACGCTCCCGACATGGCTGGCGACGACGGCGCAGGTGATATGCACGCTGCCGTCCGGCATGCGCGCACGCCTCATGCACACACGCCCGACACAGGTGACGAGTGCCCTGATCTTCCGCTCGATGGCGATACCGTTGCATACCGCGCCAGATTAACCGCCTGCACGATGCTTGTCATAGTCCTGGCTGGCAACCCACCGTGGCACGCATCCGCGGCATCACCAGCATGGCGAACCTTTCACCCCCCGCGGACCTCGCCGGCGCAGGCCGCAGCACCCGCCCGTCGCCGCGCTCGCTCACCGCTAGCGTGTGCCCTGCTTGCTCCCTGTCCTTACGCGTTCCTGATGCCATTACTGACGCGTGTGCTGCCTGCCCTGCCCCTTGCCGGTGCTGCTGCCTCCTTGCATAGGAACGTCTGCGTCGCGTCGCGAACCGGGCGTGCTGTGCTGGGGCCGTGTTGCGTTGCGCGATTACTCGTTAGCCTAGAGCGTGCGCGCGCGTCGGCGGGTGCTGCGGCCTGCCTTGTACACCGACAATATCTACCGACGTCTTCACAAATACGTATGCGGGTTGGGACGGGCCGGGATGTCGACCCGGCTTATGGTGACGCTTGGGCTTCACTCCCGCACTGGTGCACCGCTCTCGGCCGCATCCCTGCCTGCCCTGTCGCACGGCTAACAAGCCCATCACCCAGGGCGTCGCGTGTCGGGTATATGTTGATTATTATGAACACAAAGCTGGAATCCATATGGAAGACGCGCTCCCACGCAGTACTCACGTGCCACGCGGATGTGCCGCCATGCGCTACCGCATCATCGGCACCCTCCACTGCCAGCAGCTGCCGCTTGGGCGCCGCCTCGTTGCCCTCGGCCAGCCCTTGGGGGCCCTCCTCGCCCTCGCCCTCGCGCTGCCGCTTGTTGCCACCGGGCTGCTGAGGATGAGGATGAGGCTGCTGCTGCTGCTGTTGCGCAGGCGCTCCTGCGGGCTGTGATGGGGGTGCGCCGCCACCCTGGGTGCCTGGGCGCTGCCGCAGCTCGATGGGGCTGCGGGGCCAACGAGTGCGGCAAACCGGGGAGGAGCGGGCAAATCTTAGCAAGAGGATATTGGCAAGAGGATGGCGGTGGTAAGTGCAATGTGGAGCGGCGCGAGGGAGTGGTAAGTCGCCGTTGCTACGCGTGAGCCATGTCAGCTCCCGATGCTCGCTTTGCACAACATCCCGAAAACCAGTCGGACAGACCCTGCCGCAGGAGCACCCTCAACCAGCACACAGCCTGGCTGGGCGGATACTTGGCGGCCGTGCGCTCGTGCGAGCGAGGCCAGGAGCGCATGCCACTCAAACTTTGCAAGCGTACACCGGCCGGGTCCGGACCAGCGGGCCCAAATTCGAGCAGGGCGTGTAGCCGCTTCGCAGTCCCTGCCCGCACTGCCAAGGCCTCACCCATGTGCGAAGATACACGTGTCGCCGTACTGGCATTTGCCGCACTCCATGAAGCGCGTGCATAGGCGGGTCTTGGCAAGTCCTTGCTTCTCCCGGGGTGCGGTACCAGGCAGGCCCTGGGGAGGTGCGAGACGCAGACGGGAATCCACGACCCTCGGCAAGGACGACACGTCAACCGTACGGGGCAGGCCTCGGTTTCCCTAGCCGCGCTGGTCTGCGCACCGCCCGGGTCGTGCCTCACCGGAGCCAGTGGGCCCGCGGGCGACACACGCAGCTCCTGCTGCCTGTGGGACAGGGGCAAGTGGCCAGGCACTCAGACGTGCCTCACCCTGACGTATCGTTTTCCAAAGCTCCGCTCCCTGCGCTCTCACCCATGCGCGAAGGTGCACTTGTCTCCGTACTTGCAAGCCCCGCTGCGGGTGAACTCCTCGCACAGCCGGGTTTTCTTCATCAGCTCAATCATAGATCGCTTGTCCTGCGGGGGCCGAGTGGGGAGGCGGCGGGCTGACGAGCGGCAAAGTGAAGGAGGCCCAGGCACGCAGGGCCAGCGGCGCACTCGCTGAAAGGCAACCCGAGAACCTGCAATAGACGGCAGGGAAGGAGTCGTGCCTGCTGCATCACCTAGGCCCCCGCTCTCACGCCCCAGCATGCGTCATCCATGCTGATAAGTGCTCGCAACGTGGTGGGGTCGGCGGGGAGGGGCGCGCTACTAGCGCATCATGCACACTGTCGTGGCTCGGCTTCGCTGCCTCTCCCATGCTCGATTTTCGTGCTGTTGTCCAGCTACTTTGGCCTGTCATCCAGCATCTTGCCGCCGCCGCCGCACACAGCGATTCGGGCTGGAGTCCATTGGCTATGCAGTCCATGGTTTCGCGGTTCCGGTGCCGATCCGCTAATCGCTTCACGCCTGCGCCAGATGGGCTGGCTCGTTACGGACCTCACGCCTGTGCCTCGTCGCTAGTTTCTCCCTTGCTGTAACCCTTCCACCACCACCTCCAAGGCCCACAGCCCATGGCCTAGCCTCACCTGCGGCGCACCGCCTGCCGCCAGGGCCCGCACCGCCGGCTGCGGCCGCATGCCCGGGCCCATGGTCACGCCCATCGCCGCCGCCGCCACCCCAGGCGTGCGCAGGTCCGCATCGCCGTGTGCATATTTACAGGTGTCACCGAAGGGGCAGGAGCCGTCCTTCCACCTGAGGGTCCGGGAGCAGGTGGTATGAAAGTGCGTGTGTTCCGAAATAGGGACATAATGTGCATGTGCGCAGCATGGACAGCCGGGCATGTGTGCCCACCTGTTGCAGATGCGCGTTTTCCAGAATCGAGCTGAGCTCTCTGGCCCCGCATGGCCGCCCGGCATCCCGTCCTGCCCGCCGGGCTGCAGGGCGGGGTGACACGGCGTGTATGGGGCAGGTAGATGAATTATGTCGGCAGCGAGTAAGAATATGTGGAACAAAAGTAAGGATTCAGTTTGCCGCATCTGGGGTAAGGGGGGCAGAGGGACACGGACGCGACGGAAGGATGCAGTGGGCACGGTAGCGGCAAGGGGGCAACGCTCTTGCTGTCTGGGCCGGCGCCTGGACAATCCGCCAGTTTCCATCTTTGCGGAAACGTAACAAGGCATTCGCATAGGCTTACCGTCCCTCCCGACATGCACGGGATACCGCCACCCATCAAGCCCGGCATTCCGCCACCTGGCGTGCCCGTCGCCGGAACGATGCCTCCACAGGCAGCAACGGCAGCCATGCGCTGGTAGGCGGCCATGCGCACGGCGTATTGCTGTGGTTGCGAGGGAGAGGAAGTGCTGCCGAGGTGAGTGGCGGAAAAAGGTCCAGCCGAGGGGAACACGTTGACACAAGAAACTGACCTGCATGTATGCCTGCATCGCGGCCTGCGGGTTTCCCGCTGCCATAACTTGCCATTGAGCTAGTGTTTGCGGATTCATGCCCGACTGGCCAGCCATATGCTGTGCAAAAGCGCTTTGCAGCTGCGCTAACAGCGCGATTGCGTTGTCAGGCGTCCCGAGCTGCCCCGGCTGCCCTTGCATTTGTGGCATGCCTCCCATACTGGACATGCCGTTCGCGCCAATCATCTGCTGGGAAGACATTCCGCTATGGGGTCCCTGGTCGGGGGGCCCTCGCACAGGGCCACCGGCCATTGGCATACCGCCTTGTTGAGCTATCATTTGGTTGAGCATTGACTGGTTGGGGCCAGGGCCCTGTTGCGGCATCTGGCCCATAGCGTGATAGCCCTGGTAGCCGCCAGGCTGTCCCAATTGCTGGCTGCCTCCATACATGTTGCCATGCCCATACGTGCCGGCGTCTTCACCGCCGCCTCCGCCATACATGGATCCGCACGGATGAGTTGCTAGACCGACGTATTCCAATGCAGCTCGTATCTAGTGGCGAAGGTATATGACCAAAACAAGTGCATACATTTGTTTGGAACAGACGTGTAGCCCGGGCACGGTATTCCGGTTATTGCGGGGTTGCCAGCCAATGGGGGCACGGAACTTGCCCACAGGTCCCATATCTCATGTATATCACCCCGTACTGTACTCGCGCTTACATGGATATGAAGGCGAGAGGCCGCAAGCTGAAGCTGGTTGGCCGGGGGCCGAGCTAACGGGAATGGCAGGCACGGGGGTGTCACGTGTGCGGGGTGCGGGGTGCGCGGGATGCGCGAAGGCCAGCTGCCGTCTTCGGCCTGCGGCCTGTGGGATTGAGGACAAGCAGCCATGCGGTCAGAGTCAGCCGTGGCACACTTCCCCGTCTGGCCCCTGTCGCCCGCTTGCATACCTGCGTCCTACCCAGTGGCGGGCATCGTTGCGTGTGACCGGGCGCTACGTCTGTCTAGTCGTTTCGTGTGCAACGTTCGTTCTAGCTTATCATTAACGCCTGTTCCACCTCGGACGGGGTGGGGAGCTGGCCATCAGCCCGCCCACGTGCGGCAACTCCGCCCGCGCCCCCGCCCGCCGGCAGCTTGCAACCCCCACCCGCGCAGTGTTCGTTCGCTGCTTGCACCTCGCTGGACCCGTCGTTTGTTCGCCCGCCGCCCTCCTTGTTCCCCCCCCCCCCCCCCCCCCCCC
>BDDC01000744.1:7950-26894 GCA_001662425.1 Chlamydomonas sphaeroides
AGGAGCTTTGGCGGAACCACCCACGGCCGTCCGCACCTTGCTTGCTGGTTGGTTGCCATCTACTGCCATCACAGCACCCACGCGCTCCGTCCCTACCGGCTGCCGGCCGCCCGCTCCGCCCCCCGTTGCGCAGCTGGGCTACGGCACAGCCAACGTCACCCGGGGTGACACGGCCGGCGAGCTGGGTAGCAGCCTTCCGCCTGTGGAGCTGGGGCCGGGGGTCACTGAGGTGACTCAGGTGCGTGCGGGGTGCGCCGACCTCCTGCTGGGGCTACTTCCGTATCATTGCGCGCACAAGCCCGGGGAGGACGGGGCGAGCTTGAGGCGGCTAGCGGGCTGGGTGGCAATCGACACTCGACTGGGCCGAGGGCAGCCCTGGCACCCGCGGACGCCCCATCTCGGACCTCATCCCGCTCCCGTGATCCGCACTTCTTATTTAACTCAGCTCTACCTGCCGCGTCCCGCCCCAATTGCAACATAGCGCGATGGGCCGATGGCGGAGGCCGGCGCGCCTAGACCTTGCTCATAAGTCACGCCTCGCCTCCTCTTCTCACCCCACGCGGACCCTCCGCGCCCATCCCGGTACCCCCATTCCCCGCTCTCCCTCCCCACCGCCCATACCTCGATCGCCCGCCCGCCCACGGCCCTCGCCCGCCGCCCCAGGTCGCCGCCGGCCATTCGCACAGCTGCGCCATCGTGCAGCCGGGCGCGCGGCTGCGGTGCTGGGGCTGGAACCGCTTCAGCCAGACGGGCCTGCCCAGCAACATTGGGCCCGACCTGCTGGCCAACACCGGGTCGCTGCCCGACATCCAGTTCGTGCGCAGCGTGCTGGACACCTCCCTGTCAGTCATGTCCGGTCTGGCCAACGTGTACGCCGGCTACGGCCACACCTGCGTCACGTACCCCAGCTCGGTCGTGATCAGGTGGGCAGCCGGACCAACGCATCATCGTGCCTCTGCACACGCGTGCAAGTTGCACACACCGTACGGATGATCGGCGCCGCGCGTGGAGTGCAGCGCCGAGCGGTGCTGTGGCACATGAGCAGACACCAGACCAGTTACGCCGCGTGGTCTATGCGTAGCGATCTGCGTACTGCCCATCCGTCCCTGCGGCTGCGGCGCAGGTGCTGGGGCTACAACGCAGCCGGCCAGCTGGGCCACGGCTTCACCACCAACGTGCAGCCCGCCCGCTACACCACGGACGTCGCGCTGGGCGGCGGCACTGCTGTTGCGGCGGTGCAGCAGCTGGCGCTGGGCACTAACCACACCTGCGCCGTGCTGCGCCTCACCTCGGGGCAGCACAAGCTCAAGTGCGCTGCTTGCATTGGCCGCATGTGTAGATTGCGTAGCGCAGCGAACAGCAGCGCGGGCCATGGCATGCACATCTACCGGGCAGGGATGGACGGAGGGCGCCGAACGCAAGGGGCGGGCCAGACCGGGGAGCAGCAGCCGAGCGCACACGGCACCTCGTGCCGGTCCGATCAATCTGCTGCCCCGAGCGGACCGCTTGCTGTGTGCGGGCATTGCCGCCGCCACAGGTGCTGGGGCGACAACAGCAAGGCGCAGCTGGGGTTGGGAGACCTGCAGCCGCGCGGCGGCACGCCTGGCACCATGGGCGACGCGCTGCCGTACGTGAGCCTGCCCGCGGACAGGTGGTACATCATGAACGTCTGGTGAGGCACCATGCATCTATCGATCCGCACACCGCATTGGCCCACGTCTGTGTTTAAACAAATTTGTTGCATGAGTGCATGGCGAGACCACCGTGCCTTAGTACGGAGGTAGCGCGTGCCGTGCTCGCTAGAGAGCTTGGGCCCGGACCGCCCCGTGATAGTCCTCGACATCAAGCTGGCGACTCTTTTGCTGGAAAGCCAACATGCCGTGTGCACGCGTGCTCTGCCCGCCAACGCCCCTCCCTGTGCCACCCATGCCCCACGACCCCCGACCCCGCCAGCGCCGGCGAGGACTTCACCTGCGTCCTCACCACCAACCGCTCCAGCTCCGCGCGGGCCGTCTACTGCTGGGGCTTCGGCCCGCGCCTGGGGCTGGGCCTGCAGCCCGACACTCTGTACGGCTCCTCGCCCGCGCACATGGGCAATGCGCTGCCGGCAGTACCACTGTACGGCACAACCGCTGGATCCAGTGCGCCCACGCTGCTGGAGCTGAGCTGCGGCCTGCGGCACGCATGCGTGCTGATGCGGCCGGCGGGGACGGCGGGCGAGTTCGTAAAGTGCTGGGGCAGCGGCAAGAGCCTGGGGCAGGGCCGGGCGGCGGGGGACAACGTGGGGGATGCTGCGGGGGAGATGGGGGATGCGCTGCGCACCACGAACCTGGGCTGCGTCCTGCCGCCATCCCCGCCGTCGCCGCCGATGCGAGGAGTCTGAGCGAGGCCGGCTTTGTGTTCATTGATAGGTTATTAAAGGCACGCCCCGGGTTGGTGGCGCATTGGTCGTGCGTCTGCGTGCGTCAATTAGGTACATCGTATGTCAAGTAAGGTATGGTGTGCTTGCATTAAGGGCATGCAGGGATGCGTTGGTGGCTGGCGCGCTCGACGGGAGAAGCTAGGGAGGGATGGATTCATGTGCAGGATGTATATGCACGGCGGCAAGGGCTGTGGTGGCCTGCCGAATGCGGCTACGTGCGGGGTTCGCTCAAGTGGCAGTGTGGAGTTGTATATACCGCAGTGCAGTAGGCGCAGATGACGACGACGACGACGGCGCGCCGCGCGTCGGCGTGAAGTCAGTGTTCATCCTGGCATGGCAGCAAGGGCGTGCGTGTGCCCCTCGTCCTGCGTGTGCCGGGGGTGTTGTAATGTCGGTTTCGTGACCCTTTCCAGCGATATCCCCCACACGGCTTTGCGCGCGCGATCGCGTTGTGCTCTCCTTCTGTGGGTGTGACGGTCTTTCGTTTTTGGTGGCCCTTGTGTGGCCTTGCTGGGTGGCGTGCAAGAAGACAACGGCGCGGCAACGGGTTGGAGCCTCGGCAGCGCGGGCCGCTTGCCCTGACCTGACGCCTGTCTACCGATAGCCTGCGTGAGGGCGCAGTGCCCTGGACTGCCGTCCCCGTGGGCAGGTGTGTGTGTCTCGGGGGCTTCACAGAAGCGCGCCATGTCTCCCGCGGATGGAAGCAGGATGATGGCGAGCAGGTGTTTTCACGTTGATCAAACGGTTGCAAATATCACACATCCAGGAAGTTGGTTGTCGTATGGAGCTGTGCATCTTGGCGCACGGGAAATTGGGGGAAAGGAAGGGACAGCACTAACCCAAACCAGCCCATGCGAAGAGAGGAGCTTCGTCCTTCGCGTATATAGAATATTGACCTGAGCATAGTTCGTGCTCGGTAACGCGCAGCCATGCCAGCCGCTGCTGTCGTTCCGGCAGCTGGAAATGGCAACCCTGGAACAGTAGAGGTGATCAAGTCGCCGAATGACAAGAAGGTATACCGATATTTGGTTCTGGAGAATGGCCTGCGCGTGCTACTCATCAACGACCCCGAAATGCGGGATGCTGGCGGCGATGCCGAGGTAAGCCGCCGAGCAGCAGCTGCCGGTCGGGAGCACCACGTTTGAGGGACAACGGGGTGTACCTGCGCCCAGCTACGCCAGCGGCGCCCGAGTCGTCACTCGGGGGGTTGTTTGGGGTGCCCTGGCTCGTGACCGTCGGATGCCGTCGGCCCGGGTCTGCACCCACCAACAACCACACACCACTACAAACTGGCTCCCCGAAGCAGGCCAGCAAGGAGGATGGCATGGACGTAGACGGCGGCGCCAGCGCGCCTGACGCTGGCGCCGGCAAGCGCGCCTCAGGCGGCAAGGCCGCCGGCGTCGGCGGCAGCGCTGCAGCCCGGGGCAAGCGGCAGCGGGACGCCAGCGGCGACGGCGAAGAGTCCAGCGGGGACCTCCAGTCTGATGTGGACGAGGACGAGGAGGGCGAGAGCGAGGACGAGGGCGAGAGCGGCAGCGGCGAGGACGAGGAGGGCTCCGGCTCCGGCTCTGGCAGCGACGAGGGCGAGGAAGGGGAGGAGGAGGGCGGCGAGGAGGACGGCAGCGAGGGCGGCGGAGGGCGCGGTGGGCGGCGCCGCAAGGGCGGCGGCGGCAGCAAGGCGCCGGTGAAGAAGGCGGCGGCGGCCATGGCCGTGGGCGTGGGCAGCTTCAGCGACCCCGCCGACATCCAGGTGGGGTCGGGGCCTGCTCCTGCCATACACGTGCATGCACCTGGCACATGTACGTACCTAGGCAGAGGTGGCCTCAGCTTCAGCCAGCCGGCTGGCGCCCGGCCGGGTACGTTGGCAGCTTGTTGGCTGGGGCGGGGATGGCGCATGGTGCGGCCTGGCGCTGCCACAGTGCCGCTGAGCCGGTGCCGGTGGCACCGGTCTGCTGCGCCCCCATGCCCATGCAGCCGCTCGACCCATGCCGCCCCACGGCCGCGCTTCCTGCCCGCGCCGCCCTCACATATCGTGGCACTCAGCACACCATGTGCACGCCATGCTGAAGCCCCTCCTCTCCGGGCGCTCCGTGCTACCCGCTCCTTGCTCGCTCTCCCCACCGCAGGGCCTGTCCCACGCCCTGTCCCCGTGAATGACCCCTCCGCTCCCCTCCCTCTTCCTCCCCTGCCCTCCCGCCAGGGCCTGTCCCACTACCTGGAGCACATGCTGTTCATGGGCAGCGGCCGCTACCCCGCGGAGAACGACTACGACGACTTCCTCACACGCCACGGCGGCAGCGCCAACGCCTTCACCGACCTGGTGCGTCGTAGCTTTGGTTGTGGCGGCGGTGGCAGGCAGCTTTGGTTGTGGCGGCGGTGGCAGGCCGCTGCGCTGGCGCTGCGCCCGCGCCGAGGCCTGGCCCGGGCCTGATCCCGGCACCTGGCGCCAGAGGGCCCACCCCGCTGTGCCCTTGTGCCTCTGCCCCTGCCCCGCTGCCGCAGGAGGTGACCAACTACCACTTTGAGGTGGCGCCGCCGCACCTGGCGGGGGCGCTGGACCGCTTTGCGCAGTTCTTCATCGCGCCGCTCTGCAACGAGGGCAGCATGGAGCGAGAGGTGGGGGCGGGAGGGGGAAAGGAGTCGAGGGAGTGCACACAAAGGTAGAGATGAGGCCGGCGGCCTAGCCAACGGGGCCTGGCTGGCGATGCGGTGGCATAGCGCAGCAAGCCCGGCTTGCTGCTGGCCCCCTGTTGCCCACTTCCCTACCTCCCCTACATGCCGATCCCCACCGGGCGGGTGCGATAGGAAAGGGCTGGGGCCTCTAGCACGAACGCGCGCGCGCGCGCATGATACGAAGTGGTGGTGCAATTCACTCCTGTAACACCCCCGCCCCACCGCTTCTCCCCGGGGCGCCCCCTGCCCAGGTGCTGGCGGTGGACTCGGAGTTCTGTCAGGTGCTGCAGGACGACCACTGCCGCCTGTCGCAGATCCAGTGCCACACGGTACGGCACGTAATGCAGTAGTACGGCAGCACGGCACACAGCTGTGCGACGGCGCGCACCAGGCAGCAGCCGTCATGAGCCCAGCTGCCGCGCTGGCCTTGCTGAGACGCTGTCCTGCCACCGCTGGCCCCCCCGCCCCCAGTCCCGGCCCGGCCACATCTACCGCAAGTTTTCGTGGGGCAACAAGGCCGCACTGTGGGATCAGCCGCGTGCCGCCGGCATCGACGTGCGCCAGCGCCTGCTCGAGTACTACAAGTGGGTCCGGGTGGTGTCGCGGGGCGTCCCTGGCGCAGGCTGCTCAGCAGTGCTGGGGGAGGGCCCGGCAGCGCCTGCTAGACTCGATCGTCCCGCAAGTGGCCAGGCCGCGCCCGCGTCACGGCCAGCGGACCGGCGCAGTCCGCCAGGGGGCCACACGCTACGCAGCGGGGCCGTCCACTCCCGGCACCTTGAGCCCCCTCCGTGCCAACCTGCCGGCCTCAAACCCCCAACCCCCCTCAGGCAGCACTACGGCGCGGACCGCTCCTGCCTGGCGGTGCTGGGCGCCGAGGGGCTGGACGAGCTGGAGGCGCTGGTGCGGGGCTGCTTCAAGGACATGCCAGGGGGCCGCGGCCCGCAGCCGTCCTTTGCGGGCCTGGAGCCGCCCTTCCAGGTGCGGGGCAAGAGGCAAGGGTCGGGCTTCGACGTGGTGTCCTCATAGACAGTCACAGCGCTAGTATCAATGTTAATACGCTAGGAATGTATGAAAGCCTGGAGCCGCCCTTCCAGGTGCGGGGTCGGGACCCAAGAACCTACACGACAGGGTGGCCTTGCCTCGCTTGGCGCGAAAGGCGCGGTCTCCGGCTGCCGGCCGGGCTGACGGGCGGGCTGTCGTTGGGCCCTTCGCGGGGGAATGGGGCGGTGCGGCCACTGGAATGGAGCACACGCTGCCACGGGTTCTCGCCGCGCCGGCCGGGCCGCCGCCAGGCTGGGGCCAGTTACGGCCCGTGACATCCTCAAGGCGGCACCCTGCTCCTAAGCCTTGTCTTACCATTTACCAGCGCTTGTCCCGCCCATTTGCACCCTTCCCCTGCCCCCTGCGCCCCCTTGCTGCCGTCCCTCCCCTCCCCCTTGCAGGGCCGCGCGCTGACGCTGCTGCCCGCGGTGCGCGACACGCACGAGCTGCGGCTCACCTTCGCGCTGCCTCCGCAGCAGCGGCTGTACGGCGCCAAGGCCGACAGCTACATCAGCCACCTGCTGGGACACGAGGGCGCGGGGTCGCTGCTGTCGGCGCTCAAGGTGCACGGCTGCAAGGGGGGCGGGGGTTCCGAGGGACCGGGGGATGGGGTCCGAGCGCGGCCGCAGCGTGTGTGGCAGCCTGCCCTGCCTCCTGTGTGCATACGGGTGCACGAGGGCATGGCGGCGGGGACCACAGCCGAGCGGTCGGTGGCGTGGCCAGGGCTTGTGGCCAACAACGAGGCGGCCCCCGGGCGCAACTGCTGCGGCCCTCTTCGCTGGCCTGCCCCTCGCGGCGCTGCACGTGTCCGCCACACCCCGCCGTACCCCTCGGGTCGCCGACCGTGCTGCTGGGGCTTGGGCGCGTGGCGCGAGGACACGTCGCGGCACCGGCGCTGCCGCCCGCATCACGCTGCTGCTGCTGCGCTGCCACCCCCCACCCCCAACACCCGGGCAGGCTCGCGGCTGGGCCACCGAGATCCTGGCGGGGGTGGACGATGACGGCTACGCCAGCAACAGCTGCTGCTCGCTGTTCGGGCTGGACATCACGCTCACGGAGCAGGGCCTGGCGGCGGGGCCCGGCGGCTGCGGCCTGGCGGTGGCGGCGCTGGCGTTCGCGGCCATCGCCACGCTGGTGGAGGAGGGTGGGTGCGGCGGGGTTGCGCGGCGGGGTGGAGCGTGTTTGTGTGGCTGGGCTGGGCTGGGCTGTGCCCGAAGTGCACACTTGGGCTGCTGGCGCCGCGTGGCTGGCCGCAGCAGAAGGCCCCAGAGCGCCGCCGCCCGTGAGGCCCCCTGACCATCGGGTGATTAGCGGGGGCCAGCGGCAGCCCATGTGGGTGGGTGGTGCGAGGCCGTGCCCCGTTTGGGCCTGCCGCGTGCGTGCTGGCGTGTGTGGCCTCGCCGCCCACGTTGCTTTCCGCGCCTGGCGCCTGCTCCCCCCCACCCGCCCAGGCCCCCAGGAGTGGGTGTGGCAGGAGATGCGCGCGGTGGCGGAGCAGCGGTGGCGCTTCCTGGAGGAGGGCGACCCCATGGACAACGTCACGAAGCTGGCGGGTGGGGCGGCAGGGAGGGAGGGAGGGACAGGAAGGAGGCTGGGGTATGGAGAGGCCAGGGCGGCGGGGAGGCCGGGTCGGCGGGGAGGCGGGGCAGGGCGGTGGGCAGGGCCGCCTGGAGGTGGCGCCTGTGGCCGGCCCAGGACTCGGGGCTCGGCGAGCAGCGGTTTCTTACATCACCATGACCTGCTGGCTGCTCGCCTCCTCCTCGCCCCGCTCCTGCCTGGCTCAACCCGGCCTCCTCCTTCCCCTCCCAAAACCCCCAACTTCCACCCCCGCCCCACACACCCCACCTCACCAACCTCGCCAGGCGCCATGCACATCGCGCAGCCGGCCCACACGCTGGTGATGGACTGGTTGCACGAGGCCTGGCGGCCGGAGGCGGTGGCGGGGCTGCTGGGCCGCATGGCGCCCGCGGGGCCGGGCGCGTGCTTCCGCATCGACCTGCTCACGCGCAACTACGACCAGGTGCGGGGATGGGAGCGGGTCTGCAAGCGTTGGGTGCGTGGGTAGCTGGGGGTGAGCTGGTGCGAGCTGGGGGCTGCCCGTACGCAGGGGCTGGTATGCGGCATTGCAAAGAAGATGCGCCGTGCGCTGCTCCGCCCCTCGGTCGGCGTGTGTGAGCGCAGGTCAAGGCCTCGCTGCTGGCCATGGCGGCCGAGCAGGGCGTCACGGCGCGCGTGGAGCAGGAGCCGTGGTTCGGGCTGGAGCTGGTCAACGTGGAGGTGGGGACATGGGTAACGTTGCTTGAAGCATGTGTACCTGCATGTACCTGCCTTTACACGTTCAATGGGAGCCCAAAGTGAACTGCGAACTTGTTCGAACGTCAGGATTGGGGAAGAGGGGTGGGTGCGGCTTCGGGGAACGTGGCCGGCCAGACCACCCGTCCACCCCCGCCCCTGCCCGCCTCCTTGTCCTCCCCACAGCTGCCCGAGTCGCTGTGCCAGCAGTGGGCCTTGCAGCCGCGGCCCGCGGAGCTGCGGCTGCCGCCGCGCAACCCCTACCTGCCCACCGACTTCAGCCTCAGGTCCGGCAGGGCAGGGCCGGGGCTGGGCTGCTGAGGGGCTCCGTGCACACCCCTGGGCACAAACAAGCGCAGTAGCAGCGCCGCCGGGCCACCGACCTGCAGCCGGTCAATGTGCCCGGGCCTGTCCGCCAGCTGCACTTGTCTCTGGGCGTGGGCGACCATACGCGCCTGCGCCAGGCCGCGGCCGCTGTCGCTGGTGCCCAGGGAGCCCGGGGACCCTGCCCGCCGTAAGGTAGCCGCCTGCGCTCCTTTCTCCGCACGGCTCCGCAACACTGCGCCCTCTCCTCCCGCCCGCTGCCCGCTGTGCCCCCTCCCCTGCCCCTCCCCCCACCAGGTGCGACGACCCCGACGCCGCCGCCTCGCTGCCTGCGCCCGCGCCGCTGCCGCCCGGCGTCACCTCGGTGCTGGCCTCGCCGCCGCACCTGCTGCTGGACCGGCCAGGTGAGCGGCCGGGAGTGCTACCACGTCCATGCCATGTGTGGCACGAACCCATCTGCGGCTGCGGCACAAGCTGAGACGCCCCGGCACTGCGGCAGCAGCTGTGCCCACTCGCCCAGCGGCCTGGAACAGCGTCCTCCGTTCCTCCCCTCCACGCTCGTCCCCGCCATGAGGGGACGCTTTACCCCGATGGTGCATCCCCCACCCGCTCGTCCCTCGCGCCGCTCACCTGCCCAGGCCTGCGGCTGTGGCACAAGCTGGACACCACCTTCCGCACCCCGCGCGCCGCCGTGCACTGGCGCCTCTTCTCGCCCGCCGGCCACACCAGCGCCCGCGCGGCGGCGTGCGGCCACCTGGCGCTCAAGCTGCTGGAGGAGGGGCTGCGCGAGGACTCGTACCTGGCCGACGTGGCGGGGTTGCACTACCACACCAGCCCCGAGGGCATGGCGGGTGCGAGGGGCCGGGGGGGAGGGAGGGGGAGGGGAGCTAGGATCAACACGTAAGGGACAGGCTGACCCAGCACCTGGCGCTGAAGACAGATCACGCGCGCACGCGTCTCTTCGATTTGATGACAAAACTCCTCTCTCTTGCGCCCGCGCCTGCTCTCTCCACCTCATCACCTGCTCCTCCTGCTCTCACCCCAGGCATGGAGTTCCGGGTGGACGGCTTTTCGGACAAGCTGGGGGCGCTGGTGACGCGACTGGCGGGCGCGCTGGCGTCGCTGGCCAAGGGCGGCGAGCAGGGGCCGGGGCAGCCTGCGGGCGGCTGGCTGGGGCCCAACTTCGGCTCGGTACGGGAGGCGCTGGTGCGCAAGTACCGCAACATGAACATGGAGGTGAGGGGAGGGGGTCCTGTGCTTGTTAGGCGTGCGGCAATCTGCTGGCGTCTGACGGGCGTGACGCTGGCACCTGGCAGGATCCTGACGCTTTGCCCACGGCTCCTCGTGTCCTGAACAGGTCGGCAAGCACGCCAGCTACTCGCGGCTGTTCGTGCTGTGCTCCAAGTCGCTGCACTGCGACGACATCCGGGAGCAGCTGGAGGTGCTGACGCCCGAGGTGCGTCTGCCACGCACCCACCCCACGCAGCACATCCCGGGGTGGCGGCAGAGCTCTCTGCGCTGAGACGAGGGTCGCCAGCTTGGCCGCCACGCTACCGCCACATGAACGAGCCCCACGCATGCACCCCACGCCCGCCCGCCTCCGCCGTGCTGACCCCATCCATCCTGCCTCCTCGTGTGCCGTGCAGGACATCCCGCCCTTCGTGTCGCAGCTGCTGTCGTCCTGCCACGTGGAGGCCTTCGTGCACGGCAACCTCACCTCGCCCTCCGCCGTGGCGCTGGGCGACGCCATCGCGGCCGCCACCGGGCCCGGCTGCTGCCTGCCGGCGGACGCGCGCAGGCGCGACCAGTGCGTGGTGGTGCCCCTGGAGACGGAGGGGCGCGGAGGCGGCCTGGTGGTGCCCGTGTTGGCCAAGAACGCCAAGGAGGAGAACGCGGCGGTGCGTCGGATGGCATGGGCCGCACTGCGGCGTGACGGGCGGCTGCCTGTGGTGGCGGCCGGGCCTCGGGGCCTTGGGGGCCTTGGGGGCTTGGCCTGCGCACCGGCCTGCCTCTCTTGCTGCTGGTCGCTGCTGCGCGCTGCTGCGTGCTGCTCGCAGCTTCGCTGCACCTGTGCGACGTGTCTTGTGCCGGTCTGTGTCCTGCCGCCCTGGCGCAGGTGGAGGTGTACTACCAGCTGCCGCAGGTGCACAGCCCCCGCGACAGGGCCGTGGTGGACCTGCTGGACCAGGTGGGGCGCGGGGTGGCGCGGGGTGGGGGGTGGGGGAGCACGCTGCAGGTGAATCTCGCGGGTTGTGTGGGTGTCGGGGGCCGGCTGGGTTGGGGGCCGCCGGTGCGGGCGGGAGGAGACCAGCTGGGGTCCGCAGTGATGGGAACTAGGGGCGTTCTGCCGAGGAGCCACGCACTGGGTCTACGGCTGGTGGGAAGCTGCTCGCAAGGAGACCAGCTAGGGTGCTGCAACGCGCACGCGCGCTACCTCGACCCCCCGCGTGTCGTAACCCGCACATGTGTGCCGTACGCAGATCCTGTACGAGCCCTGCTATGACCAGCTCCGTACCAAGCAGCAGCTGGGCTACTCTGTGTACAGCGGCACGCGCCTCACCAGCGGCGTCAGCGGCTTCTGCATCCAGGTCGTGTCGGCGCGGTGAGTGCGCCCGCTCCCAGCATGCGCATCGCGGCTGCTGCAGACGAGGCTCGGGGATGTGTCCGCTCCACGCCAGCTAGCCCTGCCGCTCTTTCCTGCGCCCCACCGCCTCAAGCACCCTCCGGCTCTCCCTTGTCAGCCCTGCTCACCTCGCTCCCCGCACTGCCCCAATCCTCAACCACCCCGGCAGCGCGATGCCGCCCGCGCTGGACGCCCATATCGACGCCTTCCTGGCCTCCATGGGCCCCCGCATCGCCGCCACCACGCCCGCCGAGCTCGCCACACACGCGGCGGCGCTGGCCGCCAGCAAGCTGCAGCGCGACCGCAGCCTGGTGGAGGAGGCGGGCCGGCAGTGGGAGCACATTAGCAGCCAGAGGTGCGTGCGGAGCTGCGGGCAGAAAGTGGCCGGAGGTTCGGGAGGGGGTGGAGCATGGTTGAGGAGAATGGGGAGGGCGGCGGCGGCCGCGGCAAGGGAAAGTGCTGGCGCGTGGCTGGCGTGCTGTCGCGGCGTGGGTACGGGCTCGGGTTGGACAGGACAGGCAAGCAGAGGCGGAGGGTACCGGTATTTTGGCGGCTCCTAACGAGGCGGGATGCGTGGCCCTGAACCCAACCACCCTAGACCCTACCCGTTGTGGCGCATCCGCCGTACGTGTCGTACGTGTCGTACAGGTATGACTTCCTAAGCCGCGAGCAGGAGGTGGCGATGTTCGAGTCGGTCACCGTGGCGGAGCTGTACGACGTGTTTGCGCGCTACCTGATGCCGCCGGCGGCGCTGGCGGCTGCGGTCAAGGCCGAGGCCGGCGGCGCGGCGGCGGCGGTGCCCACCCCGGCCACCAGCGAGCGGCGCAAGCTGTGCGTCCAGGTGAGGGGGGCGCAGGGGCTAGTACGGTAGCTTGGGCGTGGCGTCGAAGGATGGACCCAGCTTGGGCCGAGCGTCACGCCGGTAGGAGGCCCGGGTGCGCCCAGGTAACGGGCCGCGCGGTTGAGCTGCCCCTGGCGGGGCCACAGGGCCGGGGGCGCTGCCAGAGTTGCGTCCGGGCGGGTGGGTGCGACAGCGGTCACGGTTTTGGGGGCGCCGAGGGATGTGCCGAGCTTGGGTGGCGCGGTAGGTGTCGGCTCGGACACTGCCGTGTGTTGGGCGCTCCGCCATGTGGCTCCAACTAACCTGGTGTGCGGACGCGCCCGCTCGCAGGTCCGGCCTCACGGGCCGCTGGCGGCCGCGGCCAAGGCGGACGGCGCCGCGCCGGCGGAGCCGGAGTCCGAGGCGGTCGCCGCTGCGGTGGCGGCGCCGCTGCCGGAGCCGCTGGAGGAGCCCGCCGGGCTGGTGGCTCTGCGGCAGGGCCTGGACGTGCACCCGCTGCATCTGGGCACCGCGCCAGCGCCGCTGTTCAAAAGCTAGGCGGGAGGACGAGGAGGAGTAGCAGGGCCGAGGGGCCGGAGAGGGCAGGGGAGGGAAGGGGCCAGCCCCCGTCTATGAGCGGGGGTCCCGGCGGCTGCGGTGCTGAGGGCCGCGCGTGTGGGGTGCGCTGCTGTGGAGGTGACGGCGGGGGGGCTAAGCTGCACACACAGGTGCGTGTACGTGACTGCATGTGCTCTCAAGGAGCTGCGCAAGAAGCGCGGGACGACGCGGGGTTGCAGCCGCGCAGGAGCTTTGGGGCCTGTGTGCGACGGACCATGGGCCCCTGTCGGGCCAAGGCGGCAACGCAGACCGGTACTGGTCGCGCAAGGCCGTGCATAGCTGCACAGTCGGCGCATTGTATCGATGGGGTCATGTATATTGCGTGCGGGTTGCTGAGAAGGGAGCAACGTAATTGTAAGGGACAGGTGGCTTCAGCCCCAGGTGCAAGAAGACGCAGACCTAGCCAACGCACAGCGGTACAGGGCTTGCACCGAAGATGACTTATGGAATGCATTTGCCCATGTCGCACATGAATAAAGCCCTGCGGCGGGAAGGACCTCACTTATGATACTTGGGTGCCGAGGTCGCGCAGTGCGCGGATCCTCAGCCTAACAAAAATTAAGCCCTGCCGGACACCCGAAGGGCCGACTACCCGAGGACCTCGCAGAGTGCAAGGCGAAGTCCAAGGATATAACCGAGGCCAACTGGACCACCTCGAGAAACGGGCCAGGTAAGTATGCTTTCTCAGGAAACAGACCGAAACCCGGACCTGGCGCTCCTTGGGCATTCAGAGCTGGTATTGCGATGGTGGGTGGGTCGCCAAGGGGGCAGGCCAGCCGTCTCGCCTTGCCGCCGGGCATCGCAGCTCCTATCTCATGCAAAAGCTGATGAATATGTTAGCACTGGCTTACTTATGCTATGGAATTAGCTCGGACAAGCATCATGGCTGCACAATGTCAACCGTTTGTCGCCAACCGAAGCGACGCATAAGTGACTTGCATGATAAGCTTTGAGCTGACATGGTGTTGTGCACCCAACATGCCGCGTGCACGTCAAGCGGCCGTCAGTCCCGGGATGGCGCAGACCGGCAGCAGGGCCCTGCTCCCTGACCTGAACATCCTGTTGCTTGTTTCGTGTACCCTAGTGTTCGCCCACGTCCTGGGCCCCTGGGTAAACACTGCATGGACGTGGGTGAACACTGCGGCCATGCGGGCCATGCTCAGCTCACGCATCTCTGCAAGGCCCTGCCGCAGCACGGACGCCGTGATGTTGGGGCCCACCCCCAGTCCATCCACCACGCCAACTCCCAGCGCTACCACGTCCTCGAGTGCCGCAAATCGGGGGGCCCATCGGGTCGGCCGGCAGGCTTTCATTTCATAGCCAGCGTGGACACCTCAGTAGAGTGCCTGAGACAACCGCCATTACCGATGCACCGGCAGTTCGTGGACTCCAAGAAAGACTGGTTAGTGTGTTGTTGCGTGAACTCGAAGGTGGGTAGTCGATGGCGTCCTGCGCGGTTAGTAGGGGTGACGGAGGAGTGCCAGCAACGTCGGATTGCATACTGAGCAGCGCGTTTAGAGAAGCAGTAGTCGCCTACGCAAGCTGTGCTGGCGCGGAGGGCGCCGCTGTTCGAACGGCCGCGGTGTCACTTGGCGTCTTGTCACGTTACAAGCCGCCGCCAGCGTGTAGTCCTTGGCGCACCGGGTCCCAAGCTGGTCACCTCGCCAGCCGCAGCCCTCACGACACCTAAGGGCTGCCGCCCGTACCCGTGCCTCACAGCGCATGGCTTCGGTTCCCGTGGCCCCGCCACCGCCACCAGCGACTGCCGGTAAACCCCCAGACAATAGAATACTGTCGGGCCGGTTGCAATTACGCAAACACAGCAAGCCACTCCCCATCACCGCAATCGCAGGCCCCCCGGTCCCGTCGCCTGTCGTGCGCTTTGCAGACGCAGCGGGCGACCCGCATGCTGCCCCGGGCATGTTCCAGCCCCTGGGTGCGGAGTGGCGCAACCTAGCAGCACAATCAAGCAAGAACTTGATGCCCGAGCACATGACTGTCACGAGCCACAACCAGAGTAATGTTCGCTGCTCCTCGGCATCATTTGCCACAGTATGCAGTCCGCAAGACAGTGCCGCGGGACTGGCCGCATCCGGCCAGGTTCCCCCGTCAACACCGTCTCCACCGTTACCGGCGCCCTCCCCTCGGCGCTGGCCTCAGCCGGCCGGCTGCCGTCAAGCGTCAGCGTCATGGATGGATTCTTATGAAGAACACGCAGACCGCATGGGGCTATTCATTTGAGCATCGCTTCGTCAATGCACTGCTGCCGCTGCCCCACAATGAGGCCCTCGCACGCCCCGCGCTGCCGGCTGCCGCTCAGCAGTGCAGGCCCCAGCCTGGTCCCTCCAGGCCGGCGCTCGCACGCACCCGAGCCCCACTCCGCACGCCCGCGCCGCCTCCCGCAGCTGCACCGCGCGGTGACGACAGCCCGGCACCGGCGGCCGCCACCACATGCCCCGCCGGCTGCCAGCCACCGACGGCGCCGGCCCCAACCGGCGCGGCAGGCTCCCCGGCCCGCTCCTCGCCCTCGCGGCCCTCACCCAGCGCTCTCGCCGCGCCACCATCACTCCTACCGACAGACGGTACCGCCAGCAGCACCGGCGCGCCAGGCGCGCCTTCCCCTTCCCGGCCCTTGGAGCGCGCCCGCATGGAGCCGTACACCACGGGCACCTCATCCTGGTGGCCGGGCCCCACGCTACCGGCGCCCGGCGCCTTGGCGCCGCCGGTGCGCGACGGGCCGGCGCCGCGCCGGCGGCCGCCCTTGCGCCGCGGCGCGGCGATCCAGGTCACCAGCGCGCCCAGCGGCGCGCCCAGCGTCTTGCGCAGCCAGGCCGCGGCCTCAGCGGTGGTCACGGCGCCGTCGCTGTCCGTGTCCAGCACCCGCACCGTATAGCGCCACACCTCGACGATGAGGCAGTAGAGAAACCACAGCAGCGTGGCGATGTAGACGACGAGGATGAGGATGGACAGCGTCTGGCGTTGGGGAGGGAGGCGGGAGGGAGGGGAGGGCCGCGGGTGGTGGGGCCGGGGGCGCGAGGCAATGGCACAAAGGTTTGAGGGCGGCCAGGCCCCGCTACAGAAGTGCCCACTGGGTTGTCAAGCGTCAGTTAGAATAGAGCCCCACACGCGGCACAGCACGTCGCGGGTGGAGTTGCGCGTCGGCCGTGCGCAGAGGGAATGCGGTTGAATGCGAAGCGAAGCCCAGCCTGCCCACTGGGTGTCAGAGCAGGGCTCCGCACGATGGCACTATGCCGGTTCCATTTTCTTGAAAGAGTAACGGTATCCCGCGCCCTGCCCGCCCACCTGCTTGGCTGCCTGGGGCAGGTCCAGCAGGAAGAAGGTGCACAGGTAGAGCACCACCAGCGTGGCGCTCAGCGAGGTGGTCTCCAGCTGGTTGAAGCGCGCCTCCGCAAAGGGTGCCGCCGCCAGCTGCAGCGCCAGCGCCGCCACCACCACGCCCAGCACCACCAGCACCTGCGCGCGGTGCGGCGCCGTGCCCAAAGATCGCGTGTGTCAGCAAGGTCGGCGCTCACGTAGGCGCCCACATCGCCGGCAAGTGCGCCACCCCGCTGCGCTGGCTAGCGCAGCCCCAGGCTCCCCTGGCTGCGCTTTGCGCCGCTCCGGCTGATGCTGCCCCCGCCACGCGCCAGCCGCGCACCTGCAGTATATCGTCGGAGGAGCTGGTGGCCAGCAGCAGCCCCACCACCAGCAGCTTGCGGATCATGGTCACGGACTCCCTGGGGGGCGGCGGGCGCAGGGAGGAAGCGGCGGCAGCCGGGGGAGGGCGGGGCTGAGGGCGGCGGCCTGTGCGCACGGCAGGGTGCATGGCCATGGACGCCCATGCCGGGCTGGCACGGGGTCGGGGCAGCAGGGGCGGCAGGAACGTTGAGGCTGGCTGACGGGCGGCCAAGCACGTGTGCCTCGCCACTGGGCGGCACCGGCGACCGCAGCTGCTCTCATCGGGCGTCTGGACCGTGTGGCAGGACGGCGCGCGTGGCCTGGCCTGGATCAGTGCGGCCGCTGTTCCTGGCGCTACCCAGGGGCTCACCAGTAGTAGTGTCCGCGCTTATAGTCTGGGTGGAGGGGAGGAGGGCAACAACGCGAGAGGAGGCACGGAGTGCGTGACGGGCAGGGCAAGAGGGGGTGCTGGGCAAGGTGTGGTGGGCGCGCTGGCGCCAGGCTACTCGACACCGTGGATTCGCCTGGGGTGGGGAGTATGCACGAGCCCACGCCAGAGCGCTGGTGGGCAGGAAGACAGCAAGAGTCGTGGCTGCCGAAGGTCGAGGTGGGCCCCTCGTTGGCGCAACACGCACAGTCCCCGGGATCCAGACCTCACGGGTCGCTACGGGGACGCACGCGCTGCCTACGGCGGCGCACTTCGTACGCAACCACGCGGGTGCGACTGCGTCTTGTCAGGACCGCGAGGCGCCGTGCTCACCTTCGTACAGGAAGCCGTAGCGCTCACTAAAGGCGCGTGTGTTAAGGCGGCCGCGGCCTGCGCTGAGTCGCAGCCAGGCGGCGCTGGCAGCGGGCACGCCCACGCACCACAGCACTATGCCGGGTATGCCCAGCACCGCGGCCAGCACCAGGTGGTGGCCCTCGAAGCAGTGCATTCCGTAATCGAGCTCCCAAAAGTAGCCTGGAGGACGGTTGCGGAATGTGAGGGGTATGGGGGGTTCGAGGTTTGGAGGTGGGGGGCTGCACGAGCAGGGCAGGGCGGGCGCGCGTCAAGGCAGAGAAGAGCGCTCTGGGGATGGAGCGCGCACCTCGCGCAAGCGTGAACGCGTTGTACGGTCCCTCCGCCGTGTCCACCTCCTTGCACTGCAGGATGGACAGGAGCTCGTCCGTCACCTGCAGGGTAGGCAGCATGAGGGTGAGGGAGAGAGCGAGACGGCCCCTGTCGCCGCTGTCCGCGCCAAGCAGCGGCACCGCATGCGTGCAGCGCCGCTGGCCTTCGCCGCTTCCGGGGCCCCAGGGACTTCATGCATTCACGCACTGCCGCCGGGCCCGTGTCCAAGACAGGCAAGCGCAGCGCAGCGCGCTGGCACCGCAGCGCCAGCTCACCGAGGGGTAGAAGTAAAAGATGGTGATGATGACGGTCACCACCAGCCGGGTGGCCATGTAGGAGCGGAGCGTCAGGGGCCCGCTGACGGCCATGGGCGACAGCGGCCCCATGCTGCCGCCGTCGGCCTCCACCAGGACAAGCGGCGCCGGCGGCTCGCCCTTGCCGCTGCTGCTGCCCTTGCCGGCGAGCGCTGCCGCTTTCCACTCGGCATCGGCCTTGCCGGGCCCCTTGCCGCCGGCCGCCGACGCCACGAGCGCTCGGCCGTCGACGCCGGCGGGCTCCACAGCCTCGCCCACAGCGCCGGCCGCCTCACGCCAGCTGTTGCCCGACAGGATGCCGGGCGGCGGCGGCGGCGCCAGCCGCCGCTGCTGTCTCCGCAGCCTGCCAAGGGAGCGTGGGACAAGCTCACTCCCCAGCCCGGCGACCGGCCTGCGCCCCCAGCGCCGCATGCAGCCTGCGCACCGTACTCTCCTCGCGCCTGCTGAACGAGCCCAGCCAAGCGCCCATCGGGTCCTCGCTGAACCCTGGTGCGTGCGCGCGGATGTCGCGTCGGGGCTCACCGCAGGTAGAGCAGCAGCCAGATGGGCAACGACAGCAGGCAGAAGATGGCGGGCACGGCGACGTTGATGATGCTGTGCTGCACCGCCTTGCTGAGGCCGTTGTCGGGCAGCGAGCAGTCCAGCGACACAAAGGTGGACACCGCGGATGACGCCTGGCGGTGGCGGCGGCCGCGAGGAGGATGCAGGAGGGCCGGGCAGGGAGGGCGACACCTTGCAACATGCACAGGCACAGGCCCCGAAGAGGTGGAGCCGTGGCAGCGCGCATTGCCGCGGGACAGCCGGGCGTGCTGCGCACGCGCCAGCGCTGGCTGCTGCCAGCCGCAGGGCCTCAGGGATGTGCGCGGTGCGGCATGTCACGTGTCATGCAGGCGGGCGGGCGGCTCACCTGCGAACCGATGTCGAAGGCCTGCTGCAGGGCGCCGGGGTAGTCCAGGTCCAGGTTGCGGGCCACCGAGGTTACCTGCAGGAAGTTGACAAAGATCTGTGTGTGTGGGGGGGGGGGGGGG
>BDDC01000744.1:33758-45707 GCA_001662425.1 Chlamydomonas sphaeroides
TGTGGGCGGCAGCTGGCGAGCTGAGGCAACACGCATGCTTTCGGTAATTGGACGGCCAACGACGGGCGATGGGCTGAGCCGGGGGCCGGCTGATATGGACATACTGGCAACAGGATGTGTGGCCGTGTGATTCTCAGACCGCAGCGCGCCAATGCACGAGCCCCGCCGAGGACCGGCTCGTAGGGGGTGGCTGGCAGCGGTGAGCTTAGCGGAGCGCCGGCTGACGGTAGCCACTGGCGGGTGGCGGCGCGAGGCCCAGGCAGCAGAGTGCCGCGGGCCCCTGTGTCTTGCCTTGACGTTGATGACCGACATGTTGATGGCGGCCATGTTGTCATGGAACAGCGTGTCGGTGATGGCGGCCGTGCTGGTGACGCCGTACAGGCCTAGCGCGCCGGCGGCGCCGCTCGCGACGTTGGACGTGAAGTTGGACCTGGCGGCATGCGTGCGGCGCAGGGCCGCGGCCGAGTGTCGCGTGTGAGCGTCGCGAGCTTGGGGGCATGCGCGGTGCTGTCAATCTCCTCAAAACCCTATATGCTATCAAAGAATGCATATGCCGTCATGATCATCTTATATCAGTTGACACAGGCGACTGGCCATCCTATGCATGCATAGTGCTGCCGTTGGCGCGCGGAGGGCGCCGGGCGGGCAGGAGCGCCGCGTGCTGGCATCAGCCCAGGGTCCCAGTAGCCCCAGGGCCCCAGCGCGCAGGCCTCACCGTGCGATGCTGAAGGTGGGGCAGCCCCAGCACTCGAGCGCGCCCGCGTACTTGGCGCTGTTGGACGTGAAGGTGGTGCTGGTGACGCGCACGCCGCTGGCGGTCACGGAGCTGCGGCGGGCCAGCGACACGTGCGGCAGGCGCTTGACGGCGTGTCGTATCAGGCAGGGCTTGTGCGCGCTGAGGGCCTGAATCCCTTCCAGCAAGCCCGGGTCCTTGCTGGTTGGGCCTGGCCCCGCCGGCCTGCGGCCCGCTTGCAACGCCACCGCCCGCCCACCTGATGGCCCCGCCGAAGCCCTCGGCGCGGTTGCGGTTGAAGGTGCAGTCCGTGAATTGCGTGTCCGCAGCCATGGAGGCCAGCACCGCGCCGCCCTGCGGGGCACGACCACGAGGAAGGCAGCGCGCGGCGGCTCGGAGCATGCACGGGCGTCGCCAACCCACCCATCATTGCCATTCTCCCAACACACACATGCCCTTCGGAGTTGGGACGGTCCTCGCCCTGTTGCCAGGCCCCGGCAGGGGCCAGCGCAGAGCCGTGCCGAGTCATGCGTGGTCTACGCCGGCTAAGCCGCATCAAAAGCCAGCCGGGCAGCGTCGACACCCTGCACCCGGCCCACCTGCTTGGCGACGTTGGCTACAAAGCTGGTATTGGACACCGCAAGCAGGCTGCCCTGCGTCGCCACCACCGCGCCGCCGTACACGGCCGCCTCATTGTCGGAAAACACGCAGCCCGACACGTCCACCGACGCCTCCGCCGAGTCCACCACCAGCGCGCCGCCCTCCAAACGCGCCTGCGCAGCGGTGCACAGGTCGCGCAGAGGTCGGTCGGCGGTGGTTAGCGCAGGCCGCGGTGCCGCGAAGCGCACAGCCAACGCGGCCGCGTCAGCTGTTGTTGCGTGTCGCGAGGCTAAGGTGCAATGAGGCAGGCTAGCGCAGCGGTGACCCTGTCCCTCAGCCGCCTTGAGCGCAGCGCCGTTGAGCAAGGCGAGCTGGGCACGGCCCCCTGTGGGCTTACGTAGTTGCTGGTGAAGGTGCAGCGGCTGATGGCCACGCGCGGCAGGGTGTTGTTCAGGTACAGCGCGGCGCCGCGGCCCGCCTTTGCAAAGTTGGCATCCGAGCTGTTGGCCTTGTTGCCGATGAAGGTGACCTGAGGACCGCCGGGAAGGGAAGGGGAGCGCCTAGGTATCCCAACTTGTGCTCCCAGCTGCAGCGCGTAGCCGGCACGCAACCCGCCGGCGGGCGGCGCCTGACTAGGCACCCGCTGCCGCAGCCGCTCTGCCACCCGCTGGCGCATGGCAGCTGGTGGCGGCAGCTGCGTGCCCGCCCGCCCCCGGCCCCGACGCACATTGTCTATGCTGGCCGACGGCGCCGGCTTGAGCCGCCGTATGAACACGGCGGTGCCGTTGGTGTGGTTGCGGAACTGCGGGCGAGGGAGCGCAGCAGCCAGGCCGTCATGCAGTCCGCGCATCCGCAGCGTGTGCCGGCGCCGGGCCGCCCCACATGGCCGCAGGGCCCCGGCTGCTAGCACTGCAGCAGCGCCGCCGCGGTCCCGGCCGCCTCACTTGCGAGTTGCTGATGTCGTAAACGCCCCCCGCGTCCACGTACAGCGCGCCGTGTCCTGCGTTGCTGGCAAACACGCTGTTCGACACCCGCAGGCCCCCGTCGCCGTTGCTGCCGGCGCTCGTGTAGATGGCGGAGCCCCGGAAGGCGGAGTTGCCACTGAACGTGCACCCGGTGATGTTGACCGACAGCGGCCCTGACAGGTACAGCGCGGCGCCTGATGACACGTGGGGGATGTGGGTCGGGCGAGGCCTGTGTGAGCGGTTTGTGGCTTCATCCTGTAGGGGGAGGTGCCAGGGACTGGGCATGCTGGGTTGTGGCTGCCAGCTGCCAGGCCAACCGTACCGTTGGCGGTCAGCGAGCTGGCGTTGGAGTTGTCAAGAAAGCGGCAGTTGGCGATCTCCACGGATTGCGCCGTGGCCGTGCCGTTCGGCCACGGCCGTGATATAATAAGAGCGCCGGAGGCGCGGCAATTGCGAAAGGTGCAGTTGAAGATTCGCAGTGTGGACACAAAGGAGCTGTGGGAGGTGGGCGGGTCGGGCCGGGCAGGGGGGCGGGCGAGGCAGCGCGCACGCGGGTGGGGTTGAGGGTGCCCGGCGGCTGGCCCGTGCCGCAGGCCCTGTGCAGGCGTGGCATGTGCTGTGGAGGTGCCTATAGGTTCAGGCGTAATCCTCAAGGCTTGCAGATGGCGATCAGGGCCGGGCTGGCAGTCTAGGCCGGAGCCGACCCTCTCACGTGGCCTTGGCGCGTGCAAGGGGCATGGCACCCCAATTACCCCTCGTTTTTTCCCAAGCAAGGACACGCCGTACAAGAACCAGCCCCATGACGCCCTGAGCTCCGTGGCTTGAGGGTGCCGGGGTGTCGCAGGGGCGAGGGAACACGCCCCGCTCCGGTGGGTGCCAGTGCCGGTGCCCTCGCACCTTAGGACCATGGGCTCATCCCCGCCGGCTCCATTCGTGCTGGGCGCCGCACAGTCATAAATTATATCTCGCTTGACAACTGCTTGTGTCCGGGCCAGCGGCAGGGAGCACAGCACCACGAGGGCGACCATGCGGACGAACTCCGCTTCGTAACGTCGTCTGTGCCATTTCATCCAAGCTGCAGCCATCCAGAAACTGAGCCACGGGCTGGGCCGCGGCCTCACGCCCGGTCGCGCATGCTTGGAATGCTTCGTCACAGCAATACGCCTCTAGCAGTAGGTACAACTGTAGGAGTTTAATCACAGTGAGGCAGATGTTAGCCTGCTGCTCCTTGTTTGAGACGGAAACCCAGGCTGTCGCTGCTGCGTACGGAGACTATTCCCAAAATGCCGCTGTGCCTTCTGATACAAATTTCGACCTGCTGTGCACTAGAACACAACACCAATGGTCCCCGAAAAGACCGTGTCAACAAGCGGTCGCGAACAGGCAGCTGTAGTGGAGAGTGCTTCGCCAGCGTCGCCGACCTGGGCTGGCTTTGGTCACGCAGTACTGGTGCAACTCCACGCAGGCAGGTGGACGTGGGCTGCCGGCATAGGGGCACGAGCTCGTGGCATGCTTGCGCGACAGGTACCTGCGCGACAGGTACCTGGCGCCGGAGAGGCCCTGGGTCCGCCCTGGGTCCACCCTGGGCCCGCCAGGGTGCAAGGAGTTCATTTGATGGCCTCGTCCAGCAGCAATGACGCAGCTGTCTAGCCATCGAGGCGGTCCACCGCGCCACGATGCCCACCCCCAACCTGTCAAGACACGTGTGCCGTGAAACTGAGAACCAACGTGGAAGTCATTGGAGGGTACCTTAGACAACCTGCGTGCGCGCCCTACCTCTACGCAGGCTGGAGCTGGTTTGACAAGTGGGCTGGGTGGCTAATAGGGCTTGACAACTCCAAGTACCAGTGGGCGGTTGCCGAGGCGCAGCTCCAGAAGCAGCAGGTGCGTTGCTTGTCCGCGGGTCGCGACTGCACGGGGACGTGCCCATCTCCCACTGGAGCCCTGCACTTTGGCCACCACCGCCCCCTCACGATGCGGCCCCGCATTGGCCCCATGCGCCTCAGGAGGAGCGCGAGGCGGCTATGCAACAAAGAGCACAAGTAGGCTTGCAAGGGGGCGGGGCGGGCAGCGTGACGCCCCGCACCTCGAGACGCGGACAGGCAGTCGGAGTGGGGGCGAGCAGCCTTGGGTCATTACGCGCCGTTCGCCGACGCCACCCTGTTTCGTAGCACAGGCGGTACATTGCCCGGCCCCGCTCAACACCAGGTGCCGCAGAAACGCCGGGGCAGCACATATGCGCTTCTTTTGTCCACCCCCTATGCGGGGAGAGGTCCGGGCGTCTGGCCACCGCCCGTCCTCCCACCTCCACCATACCAGCCAACCTGCCAACCAGCCACGCAGGGCACGTGCTCGCCGCTAACGCCGCCACCGCTCAGCTCCCGCTTGCTGCCACTGCGGGTGTTTCCACAGGACTCAGTCCGTGCGGCCATGGAGGAGGGCAGCGGCAGCGGCGAGCGCGGAAGCACCGGCCAGGCGCTGGAGATGAGCCGGCCGCAGAGCAGCACGATAGCGCGGTAGCGCGGCGGCGAGGAGCTGGTCAAGGCGTGAGCTGGTGGGAGCCGGAGGACGAGTCGAGGCAACACGCCTCGGGGTTAGGCACATCCAGGCTGGCACTGGTGAAGGGCAGGGCCAGGCGGCGCGTTTGGCTGTGCGCAGGCCGGTGCCGGTGCGGCGATGGCCGGGACGTACAGGGCCGGCGCGAGTAGTACATACCGTACAGGCGGGTAGCAGGCACAGCACATGGCGCACCGCGGTATCAGAACTTCAGGAGTCGAATACAGAGCACGGCGGAGTATTGGTGCGGCACCAGGGCGGAACGCAGCGGGCCGGGAACGGTTAAGACGTTCCGGCACAGAGGAGGAGGACGTGGCTAGCTTGTGGACCTGGGCAGGCCTGTGCTATGACAGCGCAAGCATGTGAGCTGCCGTGGCAGATTGGCTGGCAGAACGTGCTGGGGGCAGAACGTGCTGGGAGCGTGCTGGTTGTGTGACGCGGCAAGACGTTGTGCCGCTGCTTGCTGTTGCGTGCTGCCGTGTGGATTCCTGGTGCTGAGGGGCCCGGAATGGAAGGCCGGCGCTGTAGCTTCAACTTCGCTCGAAGGCAGGGGCCTCCTACGGCGATGGCCGGAAGTGGTTGCTCGGGCCGGGCGGCAAGCCAGATGTCCAAAGCAGCCAATCGCAGCGAGGGCGGAGGGGGGGCAAAAGCATTCCGTTTCAGGACGACGTATGTTCCATGGCGGCTAACTGATACATGACTACTTACGTGACTGACATGACTACTCCAGGGTAAGCCAGGAGCACGTTTAATTCCGTGCTGGCAACTGCGGCGCCATGCTCGCCGTTGGTCTGCTGGCAACTGCGGCGCCATGCTCGCCGTTGGTCTCCTTGGTCCTGGTGAGTAGCGTCGTTAGGGGTGCAAAAACATCCCATGCGTCTGTCGGGTGATAGCGTGCGAGCTGCTGCCTGCTGCGGCGCCCTTCCCTGGGGCGCAAGCTGTAGGACAGCGCCAGCGGTCACGGGAAGGCGGCTGGGGTGGGACTGGTGCCAGCCAAGTACGCAAGCAAGTAGTACGCAAAGACGAGCGAAGGGGGTTTCACTGACTTCCACGCTGGTTCTACAGTAACTGAGCAAATGGGCTGTGCGCGAGGTGACGCCAGGTGCTTGTGGCATGGAACTCTGGACCATGCATACGGCATATGGCTTGCAGTTCATGGCGGGGGAGGCCGCCAGGACCAGCACAAGATGGAACTCTGAAGTCAGGAAGCCGCCAAAGGCATGTGTGGCGGGGCATAGCCACCGGCAAAAGCGCTTTTGGGCGTTATAGTCCCACAACATCTCATGTAAGCAAGCATCGTCAGGCCCTTGTTGATCATACGTATGGTTTCAACCGTTGGGGTGTAAACAGTCGCAGGACGTCCGACGGGAGCTGTCACCCGTCGTCCAAAGCAGCGTGTTCTGCCCTGCCTGTCAACTTCCGCTCGCTTGCGGGGCGAGAGTCGGGCGCAGATGTGCTAGCATCGCCCCAAGCCACGAGCACGAGCCCGCCATACATCGGGCGATCCGGGAGACTATTGACAGCAGAGCATGGGAAGGTACGGCAACAAGGGGGGAAATGTACGGCGCTGCATGGGTGCCTCCGGAGTGCTTAACAGCCCATGCGCAGTCCTTCGCACACATCACAAGCACCTATTATTTTTCACACGCATCAAGCAGCCATGGCCTCCGTCACGCACCCAGAGGTTCGCAAGTCGTGCCCCACCTGCAGCTACTCCTGGTAGGTGCAAATGCGCATGTCTGCACTCACCGCACTTCGATTTGATCCCATGCCCTCTGATGTTTTGTGTGGCAGGCTGGATAAGTACCGGAAGAACGAGTGCCCGAAGGCAAGCACCTTGAGTTGCGAGCCCCACATGTGCACCAGAGCTACTGGGCGTTCAGTCGCTGTATTGCCTAGCTCGGCTGACAAGCGTCATTATGCTCCTTGATGCGCAGTGCCTGGCTCCGCTGATGGGCGGCGCTGCCGTGCCGAAGCGTGCACCCGGCGAGGCCTCGACTTTCAAGTCCAAGGCTAGCGACGCTGTGAGCACAACAATAAAATGCAGCAACAAGCGACACGAAGTTGCATTGTGGACACGCCACATGCTAACTTCTTCTCACCTCACCTCGATTTTTGCCGCAGTGCGAATCCCAGAGCGGCGAGTGTTCCAAGGGAGGCGCTCACACCTGGAAGTTCGGAAAGTGGTGAGCAAAAGCGCGCACTTCAGTGCGGCATGCCGAGTTAAACAGTGCTGCAAGCTGACGCTATGGGAGCTGCAATACATACGCATGGGTCGTCCTAGTTTACGTCGTGACGCTGCACGACGTTTCGGAAGCGCACGCGCTGCCCGGCATGCCATTCGAGTCCGACACATGTTAAAGCCAGCACCTTGCAGACGCTCTGCTTCACTGTACCACCGTGACGTTTGGGCGCTTGGTGCGCGAGGCGCTGGCTGCGACGCTTCGCGGTTATGAGCCGCACTACGTAAAGGCATTCCCGTCGGGCAAAGTGCCCGCGCTTAGGAGGCGACACCGTTGCATGCACATATTGACATCTTGCCTTCTTGGGCTGCCGCTGACCGTGCAACACCCGCCCGCGTGCCTGCCTGTCCCGCGGCTGCAGCTCCAAGTGCGGCCAGGGCGAGGGCTACGGCAAGACGGAGAAGGTGTCGCCCGGCTCGTCCCGGGTGCAGGGCATGTGCACGGACGGCGCCAAGCACACCTTCAAGTTCAGGTTAGAGAGGCCCCGCTTGCCACTAGGGGGGAGAATGGACATGCAGCTGGCGGCCTCGCAGCGCAGTAGAGGGCAGCCTCTTGTACCCCCGCCCCTGCGGTGCCTTGCCGCCAGGCTGAAGTGCGCCCTGCTCCGCCCCGGCCTGCACCCCGCAGCAAGTGCACCAAGTGCGGCAAGAACGAGTTCTAAGGAGCTCCAGCTGCCGAAGCCTTTGGACGGGATGCTGCTCTCGCAGCGGCTGACCGCTCGCCCGCGCAAAATTGAGGAGCGTGCACACGGCGCCCCGAATGTCTGTTGTATGAGTGGAGACGAGGATGGGCAAAGGCCCACCTGGAGCTTCTGTACATAACATGTGCGTGACCATGGCGCAGTGACCGCGCTACCTTCATACGTGCGTGCGTGACGGGCGCTACCGCAAATCCCCTGCGGCTACCCGAATACCTGTGACCGGCGGGTCCGTTCCCTGTGGCGTTGCAATAGTGCCATGGCGGCGTGATGTCAGCGCGTGTCCTTCTGCGGTGAAGGCGGTTCTACATATGCTTAGGGCCGGCCAGATGGACTCGGCTGATGCCAGGCTTCCGTGGAGCGGGTGCCGCAGAGGCACCCGGGCGGCTGTGGGGCTCTTTCCTGTAACCGCTTTCCAGATTGATCGTCTCTGTGCCCTTTGCAATGCAATCCACGTTAGCCGAACGGACGCGTCGCCAGCGCAACACAGGAGGTCCTGGGGGCAGCGGGGTGTGAAAGGTGTTGCCTAACGCGTGTGCAAGGTACGCGGCCTGGGTGCGGCGCCAAGTAAAACGCGGGTCCACATACATGTACATACACGCGCAGCGCAACGAGTGATTTACGCGAACATGGCGCGCCGTGTCGGAGTGTTTTCGGCATTTGCCGCGCTCCTTGCTACATCGCTCGCTTTCACTTGGCCGAACGCCGCGGAGGGCCGCAGCTATGCCGACTTGGCCGCGAAGGTGCGAGCAAGGTAGCAGCGAGCGCGCAACGTCACCAGCCGTGTCAGCTCGGCCATGGCCCCCACCACCTATGCTGTGTGCCCGTTCTCGCGTGCTTGCCCTTCCGCGCCGCGCTTCCAGACGGTGCCGGCTAAGCTGCACGCCGCGCTGACCCTTTTGCCCGAGCTGAGCGCCAACTCGGGGCCCGGCGACGTCAAGCCGCTGCGCGTGTCACTGCTCGAGGCGCGCGAGCAGCTGGACGTCTTTTCGTTCGCCTTCCCAACCGCAATCCTGGGGCAGCAACAGCAAGAAGAGCAGCAGCGCCAGGAGCAGCAAGGCCAAGGGCATGAGTGGGCCGGTGCCGACGAGGAGGGCGGCAGCAACACAGCGGCCACCGGCACTAGCAGCGGCGGCGGCAGGCTCGGCGACTCTCTCGGCAGAGGCAGCCGCGACCGCGACGCAAAGCGTGACGAGTGAGTGCACGAGGGCAGGTCCCTCCGGGTGTGCGAGGCGGCGCAGGGGGTCGCACACAACCGGGCACGCCCGCGCCGCGACCGCCGCCGCAGGTGGTTTGCGCTGCGCAGGGACCTGGACCTGGGCTATGAGGTGCTGGGGGACTTCCAGGTGGGGAGCCGGGGCTCGGCTGGGGCAACGGACTGTGGTACGTGCCAGGGAGCTGGTGGGCCCTCACCCCACGCAGTTGATGAAGTCTTGGCTCGCGCAAAACAAGGCCGACGACCTCGACAGACCGCACTGCGCTCCGAGGCCGCGCTGTCAACGCCTGGGCGCCCTCCCATCTTGCAGCCCCCAGGACCTGGCGCACTACCATGGGACATGCCCAGCGCGCGAACCCCAAAACCCCCGCCCTCCCTCAGGACCTGGCGCACTCGCTTGTGGAGTACAACGCCTCCGACGCCTCCGCCAAGCTGTCCGTGTGCCTGGACTGGCAGCGTCGCATGACCGACAACCTGCGCACGTGAGGCCTGCGCGCCGCCCACCTGCCGCCGCGGTGCCACTGTGGGGCCGCTGCCGGCTGCACACCGCACTGCATGCGGGCGGCGGCCGAGCCCAGCCGCTACACGCCGGTGTTGTGGCGACCCCAGCTGCCGCTACCCTCCCGCCATGCCCCGCCGCCGGCCCCGCCCGCAGCCATCGCTACCTGGAGTTTGTGGAGCAGCCGCTAGACAGCCACGCCATGTACCAGCACCGCCACACGAGCAGGTGCTGTGGGATGTGGTGGCAGAGGGGGCACGGGGGGCATGAGATGGTCTGGGGTTGGCTGCCCCCGGTAGTTCGCTAGCGGCCGTCCTGTCCGCCGTTCCGGGGGCGAGGCCACGCTGCGGGGCATGGCGGGGGGTGCCGGCACCGCTGCTTGAGCTGGCAAGTGGGTAGAGTCCGTGAGAGAGGAGGCACGCACGAAGAAACGCTGGGCTGATGTTTATAGCTGGAGCCGCTGCCGTCTGCTGGCGTGCCGCTGCGTCTTCGGCCACTCTGCGGCCCTGGCGCCCCACCTCTCGGCCGCCCCTGCCCCGCACCTCCCCAGGCTGTTCTGGGGCTACCGAGGCACAGCGCCGCGCACCTTCCTGTCGGGCCTGGGCAACATAGTGGTGCTGCTCAAGGCCAGGTGCGGCGGGGGGAAGGGTTCGCAAGCATCTTGGGCTATGGGTCACGTTTGCCACAAGCTGAACAAACAAGGTCGCCAAAGTACAGCGGTGGACCGAGGTGGGGTGCACCTGCTGAAAGGCAAGGTGCGTGGGCGGCTGCGAGCGCTCAGCGCCGTCGCCGGCGCTGCAGACCCGCGACCCTGACGGCAGCGCTCCCTCACTCCAACGGGCCCGACTTGGGCTTTGCCGTGCTCGCGCCGCGCGGGGCCTGACACCGGCCGCGGCCCCGCCCCCGCCCCCCACACAGCCAACTGGCGCAGGTGCGCGATTCGTACCCTGGCCTGCTCAAACTGCACGCCGGCGACCTACTTAAGGTAAGGGGGGACAACTTGGAGGGAGGAGGCCGCCGCCACGGAGCCCAGGAGCCAGACGGATGGGCGTTGCCGGGGAGCGGGCGGCGAAGCCCCGAGCGGGTCACGCGGTGGCTTGCAGCGGCGAGGGTGGCCACGGGGGCTCCACCTAGGCCATGCGCCGATGCGTCCGTCGCCAACGCGCTGCCCGCGCCGCAGGATCCCGGCCACTCCACCTTCCACGACTTCCGTAAGCTGCTCAGGTGCGGTGCGGTGCGCGCCTTGCAGCCGGGCGCACTGCAGCCCAACCCCCGCGGCGCACGAGGCCAGTCTGCCGCAGCCCCGTTTCCCACGCCGGGCCGCGCCTCTGCCGCCGCTGTCCAGCCCCTGCCCGGCCCCGCGGCTGCGGACGCACCAGGCGAGGCCGCTGGCGATGTTGGGACATCGCGTGGACGCATGCGCAGGACGCGCCCACGCGATGCCCCAACATCGCCAGCGGCCTCGCCTAGTGCGTGACGAGTCCACTTCCCATGCGCTGCTGCACGGGCCGCGGCGTCGCGCCGCCTCGCCTCTATTCGACTTGCCCTCCCTCGCACAGCCGCCCCGCCGCTGTGCGCTCCTCGTGGTTCCGACCCGAAGGCCGACATTTTTCATCCCACTTAACTCGTCGTCCCGCTGCACTGCCTGCAGGTCCGTCCTTGCCGTGGTGCTGGAATTCCCAGACTTGCTGCCCTCGCTGCTGAGCCGCGAGGCGGCGCTGACAGACGCCGCCGCCGCCGACGACGACGACGACGACACCGCCCCGCAGCAGCGTGGCAGCGGCGCGAGCAGCGGGCGGTCGCGGAGGCTGCTGGCGGCCACAGCGGGCGCCTCGCTTGCAGTGCGTGCGGGCGGCGTGAGCAGCTCTGGCGGTGCAGGCGGCGCTGGCGGCGGTGGTGGTGGCCGTGTGGCGGACGGCTTCTCCTGCGACCCGGCCACGGCGGTCCGCTGCTTCCAGGAGCTGTTCAAGGGGCTGGGCAAGACCAACGACAAGGTGTGGGCGCGCAGCGCTGGCGCCTGCCACCCCGTCCCTCCCTCGCTCCCTCGCGCCGCCGTCTGCTGCTGGTGCTTAGACGCCTTCCCGCGCTCATACACACGGACTCGCTCACTTGGCCGATCTGCTCCCCCCCCCGTGCCGACGGACCCGCTGCCCGCTCGAGAACAGGTTTTCGCGTACAACTTCTACGTGTCCCGCGGCGCCGCCTTCGCCGACCTGGCAGCACAAGCGCAGCGTGACGTGGTGGCTGGCTGGCAGGACAACTTAGACTGGATGAAGTCCGTACGGGTGCGGCACGAACGCTTTAATGGGCGGCACGATTGAGGGCTTTCACTGCCCGGGTGTCCCCTGGCTTAATCGACGCAGGGGCCGGCGCCTAGGCCGCCATCAGTCTCCGCTGAGGCCGTCATACGGCGGGACTGCGGGTTGCGGGCCTCTGTCGG
>BDDC01000745.1:5748-32497 GCA_001662425.1 Chlamydomonas sphaeroides
ATGCGGGGGCGGGGCCGGGGGCGGGGCCGGGGTGTGCGATGCGGCAGCAGGGCTGCCCCGCCCCCCGCCAGCTTGCCGCCTGCTTGGTGGTGGGTGCCCCTGCCCGACCACCTGCTCGGGCACTCCGCCGCCTGGCCCGGTGAGGGGCGCGTTGGGCTGGCACCAGCCCCGGGGGAAGGCCGCCGACAGCAGCGTGAGGTCGGGGCTGGAGCCCAGCAGGAACTGAGGGGCGGAGCAGGGGCGGGGCGGGGTGTAGGGTATACGATGTAGGGGGGATGGGGCGTGAGCTGAGGACGCGCCGAGCTCCATGCCGCCTGCCGCCAGCCGCCCGCTGCCAGCCCCACTGCACAGCGCACGGCGCCCGCCCTCCTTGCGCCCCCCACCCCACCCTTGCGCCCGCCCTCCTTGCGCCCCCCACCCCACCCCACCCATGTCCGCCAGCTGCCTCGCAGCCCCGCCCTGGCCCCCTCACCCGCGCCGCGTCCATGGGCAGGGGGCACTCCGTGTAGCCGCCGCACGTCCGCAGCTGCACCCAGCCCGGGTCCAAGCCCAGCGGCGGCGGTGCTGGGGCCGGCGCAGGGGCCGGAGAGGGGGCGGGCGACGGCATTGTTGCCGGTGCCGGAGATACCGGCGGCGCTGGGGTCGGCGGTGACGGCGGCGGTGGGGTGCCGCCGTCCTCATCGCCGACGTTGCCGCCGGGGCCGAGCTCTTGGCGGCGCAGCCGAGCCCCCGCCGCCAGCACGCCACTGGCGTCATTGGCACTGCTTCCTGACATCGACTGAGCAAACCCCAGGCCGGGTGTGCCGGTGGCGCGGCCTAGCACAGTTGTGCTGCGGGCTTCGACGGCGGGCACCGCATCGGCGGCGAGCGCGACCAGGGCTGCGGCGGCTACGAGTGCCAGCAGGGGCCGTAGGAAGGAGAGCGAGGATCGCGAAGGATGGCGCCGACGGGGATGCTGCGAGCTGCCCCGCCGGGGCGTGGGGTGGCGCCGCTGGCGCATCGCAACGGTTAGCATGGATGTGGATGGAGCAAGAGGTAGCTGTGCGTATCTGCGAGGGGAGACGCGGTTGGGCAGTCGGCCATCTCAGATATGCTTGTGCTGGGGTCTGTGGGGGTCAGGTTCTGTCGCGCCGGACTCGCGAGAGGGACAACGTGCCGGCGCCGGGGACGAGGCAGGCCGGCGTGTGTGTGACCAACCCGGGACCTCACCCCGTGCTAAGGAAACGAGGTACGCATTTCAATTGCTGTCAGCGATGCGTTGGGGCAATGTCACTGCGGGAGCTCTCGCTTCGTGCTGGTGCTGGCGTTGGGGCGGATGCTAGAAACCGCGATGCTCAAGTTGCACTGAAACGAGCACGTATGCTAATCCCGCATGTACGTAATGATCCTGCAGTCTCAGTGCTGGCAGGCGCGCTTGCAGCGCATAAGAAGGCGCTTGTGCCGACGGCGAGGTTGGTTGCTTTGACGGGGCACGAAGCGGGACGAATGCACGTCTACAAGTAGGCAGCTAGCGTGTATCGCGTACTGTTATTTCGGGTGGTGTAGGAAGTCCGCTCCGTGCGGAACCGAACCCCTGCTGAGAAGGTGGGCGCGCTCCTGTGCTTTCGTCTGCGGACCAACAAGAGTCACGCCTAGCCATTTTGTACAGTTGACTTTCAGTTGGACAACTTATGTTTTGCTATGCGCGTCACGGGCGGCGTTCGCGCTGCAACGACATGAACCGACGCCGTGACGTCTCGCTGAAGTTGTCAACAGCAGATGCAGTCCTTTGCGGCGTTCCTGCCAGCATAGTACCGCACAAACTCATGCAAGCCGTTCGGTCGCCGGGTTTCGCATCATATGGGGTCCGTCGGAGCCGCCATCAGCGGGATGTGGGGCGGGCGCGTAGGTGCGCAGCGTGCTGACCCGACGGATCGGGCCCAAGCAGCGACGCCTGCCAGGCACGCCTGCCTCGCCCCTGACCAGCAACCAGGAGGCCCAAGGGAAGCTAGGCCCACCCGTGCTGCCCACACATCGCCGCGCTTCAGCCTGCACCCTCCTGCTTCAGCTGCTGCCAGGGCTCGTAATGAATCATCACCCAGCCGCCCGAGTCACCCGGGCTTGGTGACCTCACCCGAGAGTCACCCGGGCTTGGTGACCTCACCCGGCCGAATGTACGCAATTCACCCGTGGCCCGTGCGCCAAGGGCTGGGGGAACCACGAGAGGGGGCCGCCCTGGGCAGGGGCTCATCGCACACGGTACCGGCAGGCTGTAGGGTCGGCGCAGGGCCCGGGCCCATGTGGGTCAGCCGTCAGCGCCGGTCACGGTTGCAAGCACTGAAGAACAACACATGGCTCTGTGTTCACAGGGATAGTCCCAAGTGGCAATTGTGCAGCGGGCTGTCACTGTAGACCCAGCGTGGAAGTCAGAGTGAACGTCCACGCGCCAGCTCAGGGGTCCCCCACCTTCGCACCGAGGTGGGCGCATCTGCCCACGACACGGCAACACGGTGGCTTGCACCGGATCGCAGCCACCACCAAGCCCCAACAGACCGCTAGCGACAAGAATCCACAAATAAAGGAGAGCGCATCCACCGACAGTCTTTTCCCCCAATTAGCACGTACGGTGCAGTCAAGGAGCTCACCGCCACCTGCCAACGACATATAGCCGGGCGGCCAGCGCCGTTGGCAAACCCACCAGGGCGTGTTGGCGTGTGGGTCCGCGGGTCCAAGTGCGCGCCGCGCTCACCAGGCGGTCAGACTCCAGGGCTCGCGCGGCGCGGCAATGGCGACAATTACGATCGACCCATCCAAGCAACCCTCCCCCCCAAACTGCTGACCAGCAACCTGCGCCCCGTTGCGTACGTGCGGGCCTTCCTGCCCCCACAGCACGCAGCCCCTGCACCCCGCACCGTCTGTCCACAACCCCGCGTGACCCGCCATGAGTCCCAAGAGTGCGCTGTGCTGGGCAACAGCGCCGCTGCGGCCGCCAGGGCCCCACCGCCGCCTGCTGGCCAAGTGCCCACCAATCTATCCCAGTGCATGGCCTGGCCGCCCATGGCCCAACCAGCAACACGCCACACCGAGCGCAGATGGCGCCCCCACACCGACACACACGCACACATCGACACACGTGACATGCGACGTGCCGTTGCCACCACCGGCCGCGCAGACCGGGCCCCTGCTGTCGGTGCGCTCGCATTAATAGAAGTAGATAATGCTAGGATTTGCCCCCGGGGGTGCAGGCGCTATGGCGGCACCCTTGGCTGCCGCTGCGGCGCGCAGCGAGCTCCTGACATCTAGCTGCGCCGCAGTTGGCCCGCACACAGCGGCGCCTATCACCCTAGCAAGCAATACAGGCCCTCTCATGCACGGCATATGCGTTGCCCCCGGCCAGCGCACCCCAAAGCACACCACTCAAATGCACTCGGGTCCCTGCCCCGCGCCCATCCCGCAGCCAGATTGCAGCCACGGCGCCGCAGCATCCACCAGCCGGCCAGCCGGCCTGCTCGCCAGCGCAACACCGCCGGCCGTGGCTGCATGCGCCACCAGCGCTCCCCCAGTCGGAGCGCAGTCGGAGCCTCCCTCGCAATCAGTCGTTCGTTGTGGGTCACTGGCCCGCGCAGCGCTCACGCAAACACGGACACCAGCCGCTCCACGGCCTCGCGGCACACGGGGCACGGCATGGCGCCGCCGCGTCGCGCGGCTCGCTTGCGCAGGTCGCCAGCGCAGACGGAGCAGACGCCAAAGTGCATGGTTCCGCCGTGCAGGAAGCCGTGCTGGCGGGGCCCGTCCAGGCACACCAGGCACACCTCCTCGCCGCCGCCGCCACCGGCCGGAGCGCCGCCGGCTGCCGCTGCGGGCTCTGCGGGCCCTGACGGCCCCAGGGGCGAGGGGCCCTTGGCAGCCACGTGGGGAGCCGGCGCCGCGCATAGCTGCGCGCGAGATTGCTGCGACTGCTGGGGCGGGGGCTGTTGGTGGGGCTGGGGCTGGTTGGGCGGCTGGTTGGGCGGCTGGTTGGGCTGGTGCGCCTGGTCGTGGCAGTGCTGCAGGTCCTGGCTCGACAGCGAGGGGCAGGAAGCCACCAGCCGCAGACCCGCGGGAGCAGAGGCGGGCAAAGGACTGCCCTGCGGGCCGCCGGCTGCCGCGCCCCCTTGAGGGGCCTCCCCGGGCGGCGGCGAGTCGGGGCCTCGCTGCCGCCGCCGTCGCCGCTGGCTGACCCGTGCCGCCGCCACCGCTGCCGCCGTCGCCGCCGTCGCCTGGTCGGTTGGGCAGTCGCCGCCGCCAGCGCCGCCCGCCTTGCCGGCAGCGACGCCGCCGGTGGGCAAGGGCGCCGGCTGCGCCGGGCCGCGCTCCGTCCGGCTGCTAGCGGCGCGCTGCGTACCAGGTGACGGCGGCGCCGCAGTGCGGTCGGCAGCGGCCGCAGCCGCACCCACCGCACCGCCGGCCCTCCGCACCGGCCGCCAGGCGGACGCTGCGCCGGCCAGCTCCCGCGCCGCGCCGACGGCCTCGGCGGCGGTGTGCGTGACGAGGGCGGCCAGCAGCGCCGCCAGGGGCTTGCGAGGCCCCCGGCGGCAAGGCGGCGGCCGCGCGCCGGCGCTGCCGGCCGCGAGCAGCAGCGCAGTGCCGCCCAGTGCCAGCGCGACCGCAAGGGGGGCCGCAGCCAGCTGGCGGCCGCGGGGGGCCGCAGGCGGCGGCGGCGGCTCGCTGGCGCCCTGCAGCAGGAAGGTCAGTCCGCATGAGGGCGCCGCCGGCGCCGGCGCGGGCGCATCCGCGGGCCGCTTGTGCGGCGCTGGCGGGGCGGCGAGCGGCGCACCGGCCTGTGCCGGGGGCGCCGCACGGGTCATCGAGTACGCGGGGCCGGCGGCAGCGTGCCTGGCGGCCTTGGGCCCTGGCAGCCCCTCTGCAGCGTCCTGTCGGGGAGCGGGCAGGCGTGAAGGAGGGGGCGGGGTTGGCCGTGCCCGCCCGCCTGCTTGGCGCACGCAGCGGCGCCCGTAGCGCCGAGCTACAGGACCCTACCATAGGCACAACAACTGCACGTGTCATAGCCGCGTGTGCCCACGTGCGGGACGCGCACCCGATGGCGGGATGCGACGCCCCCAGAACCCGCCATCGACAGCCGGGGCCGCACGACCACGGGGGGCCCCAACGGACCAGCGGCCCTGGCGCCAGCCGTGCACGCCCCCCCCCTGGCGCGGCCGCACCTGGCGCAGCATCACCCCGGTCCTGAACACGCCGTCGGTCCGCCCCGGACCCACGCGGCCGCAGGGCGTGAGCAGCTGCGGCAGCCCCGGACCGACCGGGTCGTGCGGGTCCACCACCGCCTTCCGGCCGCTCCGCATCGCCTCAAAGGTCGCGGGCAGCAGCGCCAGCGCGCGCCGGCTGTCGCCGTTCTGCGTGGCGGGCAGCGCGGTGAGGGCGTGGGGACCAGGGGGAGCTCGTGCCGTGCAGCGGCCCCGGCCTGGGCCCGGGCCACCGTCGCGGCTGCTGCGGCTGGCGGGCTCGTTGCCTGGGGGACCGTGCCCGCACGAGTGCCCTGCCAAGGCCAAGGCGGCGTGGGGGCAGGGGCCCCAGGCAACACCAGCAGCGCAGTGGGGTTGCGCTGATGTGCCCTGATGTGCCAACAGCTCACGAGTGTAGCCTCTGCACACAGCGGCGCAGCCCTGCCAGGGCACGCACCGTCCAGCAGGCCAGGTTCTCCAGCACCAGCACCGACAGCAGCTGCGAGGGCGCGGGGGAGGGGGGAAGAGGGGATGGAAGTGGGCGTGAGGAAACGCGATGGGCAGGGGGCGGGTGTGGGGCCATTGCGGCTAGGGCTGCTGCTCGGGTGGCGGCAGGCGGGGGCCAGGGACATGGCGGCATCGCCCCATCAGGTCGTCCTGGCCAGTGCTTATAGCTGTATGTCTTGATGTAGCCAGTCAGTACGTCTATATGAAGTTCTTTGTTGATGAAGTTGAAAACAAGCCGCTACCTACAAACATTACATATCATGTCATACTTACTACTTACTGAATATATATCACGTCATACTAACTATACACCAACCTCTGTTAATCAATTAAGCCCCCACCTTGACGTGGCCGTCCGCCACCAGGTTGCCCTCGCGGGCCTCGTATGCGAACGACAGCGACCCGGGGCCGCCTTGGGGGGCGGCGGCGGGCGGGCTAGCCTCCAGCCTCATCTCGTAGGTGCGCATGGAGTCGTCCACGCCCAGTGCCTTGGCCATGGCCAGGCCCTCGGCGTGCTGCTGCACGGCGCTGCACGGCGGCGAGGGGCGAGGGGCGAGGGGCGAGGGGCGAGGGGCGAGGGGCGAGGGGCGGCGAGGGGCGAGGGGCGAGGGGCGGCGAGGGGCGAGGGGCGAGGGGCGAGGGGAGGAGATCTGGGGTCGGTGGAGGCGTCAGTGGAGGTGGGCCAGAGCGGGCTGCTGCTCGGCGAGGGCAGCCTGCCTGCTGCCGGGTGGGAGCCTGGGGCCCTCACGTGCGCGCCGCCGCCCAGGACGGGGCCCTCACGTGCGCGCCGCCGCCCAGGGCGGGGGCCCTGCGTGCCGCAGCAGCGTCGCGCAATCGCTCCGCCTCACCGGCGGTACTGAGCCTCCAGGTGGGTGCTGCCGTGGTCAAACACGCTCCACACGTCGTGCAGGTACAGCTTGACCACGAGGGGCACGTTGTACTGCGGCGGCGGCAGCGCCACGGCCCGCGTCCAGGCGGCTGGCATGGCCTGCGTCAGGTTGCTTCTGATGTCTGTTGGGGGACCCGGGGGCAGCGGGGCGGGGGCGCACGGGTTCAGGGCCGAGCGCGCTGGCGGCCGGGAGCGGGGCTGGGGGCTGATGGCCAGGGATGGGGAGCGGGGTCAACGCGCCAAGGCGGCGGCGGCAGCAGGCGCGGAGAGCTGTGGCTCACCCCAGGCCCAGAGGTCCTCGGCGGCGAGCTCAAGCTTGCCCGACACCATTAGCGTTTCGCGCGGCAGCCAGTGATCGTGCGCGAGTGTCGCGTGCACCGCGAGCTCTGCTTGTGCAGCGCCCGACACCGATGTAACACGCGCACACAGATGCCTGGGGAGCAGCCGGGGCAGGAAAGCGAGAGGCGCAGGCGCGTCAGGGCTCCGAGATCCCTGCGACAGATTCAAGCCCCGTGGTGCCTTGCAAAGGGTGACGCACATAAGGATGCCGCCGGCGACGAAGGTTGATGACCGCACCCTATCGCCATGGCTGGCATCGGACGCCGCAAGCGTCCACGTAAACTGAGGGCAAGAACCGACGTATGTAGCCTTCAGTTGGAGTTGTCAACAGTCGTAAGGAAGGGGCCGTTTCCTGATGGCGAGCGCAAGCTGACGTCAATAATACATTGTGCCAGCCAAAAAAACGCCTTGCCTGGAGGGCTTCACCGTGTGGTGTTTTCGTCGGCATGACGCTTTGCCTAAGCAGTGCGCCCTTGCCGGGGGGCCCGTGGTCGAGGGGCTGCAGAACGTCCTTGAGCGAATCGCCATGCCGGAACATGACATCAACGTAAGCGGCCTCATCATACTCTTTGTAGTTCGTCGGCACCCCGAGGCGCACTGCTGGCTCGCCTAGCGAGGAGGGGTGCGGCTCTGTATCCTGTTTCGGTCGGCGGGATGGTTTGCTGCGCGTTGGAGTCGCTGCTGCACTTGATAGTAGAACGACAGAAAGGAACAGAACGCACGAGGCTGGGGCTCGGGGGGAGCGCCTTTTGAGAGCGAAGCTTGACATCGGCAGCAGCAGCTGTGTCGCTGCCGTATTAGTGTGATAGTTTGTTGCAGCAGTCTCAGCAAAGCTTATCCTGAGGGTGATCGGTATGCCTGAATGCTGTTCGCCGAACAGCATGTTCGGCGGTTTGAAACTGTGTTCGCGCTGCTGGATCCAGCGGTGGCCTTTAGAGTGGCCCCACCGAGCAGGATTGTACTACCATCACACTGAGACATTTGCACATTATCCGGCTTTCACAGTGCTGCGGTGTATAGAGGACGGGTTCCGCCCGGACTCCGGCGGCGCTTTCCGGGACAGGGGTAACGCCTCAATGCCAGGCGTTGCCCTGCTGTTTTTATCCCGGCATGCTGCCCTCTAGCGCTTTTGTCCCTGATACCAACCCTCTGATGGTACAGGCTACGGACACGCAGGCCCTGGCGGGCACGGGGAATCGCTTCAGCGCCCCTCCCTTGGCAGGCGCTTCACCTCAAGTCTGCTGCTGCCCTGCTGCTGCCTCGCGTGGAAGCTGCCAACATATGCTGTTAGTGCTCGTGCGCAATGCGTGGGCTTGATCATTTTGATAGCTGTAGAACTGTTTTAGCGCACGGCAGCAGCCCGCCCGGCCGCCGCGCATGGCGCCACGGGACACCACCGTACGCATACGTATGTACGTCAGCCACCATCACCCGGCTGCCAGCATCAGGTCAGCAGCGAGAAGCACACTTCCACGCAAGCTGCGGGCGGGCTCTTTAGCGGAGAAATTATGCCAGCACACCGTACAGGAACTCGCTCGCTGGCTCAAGGAGACCGGGGGGCCGCTGCACGAAAGCCCCCTGATGAGGAACATCCCTTTACTTGCCAGCACCAGAGGGGCACCGTTGCCAGCACTCGTACACATGCTGCTGCAGCATGCACCGGGAGCTGCACGTCAAGGGCCAACAAGCGACGCCTTATGACACGCGCGGCAAGGGCGCTCGGCCCCAAGGGCCACGGATGACCACCGCCACATGCGCAGAGCAGCGGGTGCCGCCAGCGCGCACCGGCCCCCAGCCTCATGTCACCCCAGCCTGCCCCGCCACGGCCAAGGGCATGTCTGCACACAGACAGCGAGCATGCTGCCTCCTGGGCCACACGGCCCCCCTCCCGACCGGGGTTGCGTCGGCCACAGGGAACCTTTCGATAAGCCGTAAGTGTGGGCTCCCACCTCGAATGCAAACCAGCCAGCACAGCCTCCATCCGCACCGGACTATTTCCTACATGCCTGCCTGACTGGCGTCCTGTCGGTCTGCCTGCCTGCCTAGCCGCACCCGGCCCCTAAGGTGAGCTTGCCCCCTTCATGCCAGCCCGCGCTGGAAGCGCCGCACGCGCCTCCCAAGCCGCCGAAGCCCTCCTAGCTGCGCGTCCGCTGGAGCCGCCGAAGCCCTCCTAGCTGCGCGTCGGCGGGAGCTGCCGAAGCCCTCCTAGCCGCGAACGCGCAGCCGCGTCGGTGCCCGCCGTGCCGCCGCCTTGGCCGCCGCCAGGGCGATGCGCGGCTGCTGGGGCCACAGCTCCGGGGGCCCAGCGACCATTGATAGAGCCGCCAGCAGCCTGATCGGAGGGGAAACGACAGGGGTTGAGGAGGCGCGACACGTCAGCTGTGCAGATCGCGGCAGCAGCCAGGCGAACAAAGGTGACGTTGCTGATGGGCTGGTCCGTCCCGGCCACACCCACTGCTGCGCCGCCCTCCGCCCTCCTCCCTCGCACGCGGGAAGCACCGGGAGCCGCCCCTCCCCTGACCTCCCCGACCAGCAGCCCCCTACCTGGCGAGCTCGGTTGCGCGCTCCTCGCCTGCTGCGTCACCGCCACCGCTGCCGTGGCCGCGGTGCTCCACAGCGGGCGGCACGCCGCCTGTGCCCGGTCTAGGCCCCGGGAAAGCCTCGGCCCACGCCTGCAGCAGGCGCGTGAGCCAGCGCCAGCCCTCGCGCGAGAGCTCCTCCTCTGGCCCCAGCCACCGCGCGCCGACCTGGCCCCGCATCTCCAGGGGAGGCGGGTGGGCGGCCGGCAGCCGCACGCCAGCCGCCGCCACAGCCTCGGCGAAGGCCGCCAGCTCGCCACGGCTCATGGCTCGCAGGGAGGAGCGGCTGGCCGCCGCCAGCAGCTGCGCGGTCCAGGCGGCGCTGGGCGCACGGCGGAGGGCGACCAGGCTCTGTGGACGGCATGGGAGCGGCGGGTGCGACGGCCTTAGTGACGATGCCGCACAGACGCGCAGCCGGTGCCGGCGTGGGACGCATGGTCGGCTTGCTGACAGGCCCTGCTTCGGCCCCAGACAGGCGGGTCCTAGCTGAGGCGCACATGCGCTGCTTCCTGGCACACCATGTGGCACCCACGCCCCTGCCTAGCCACCCCTCAACAGCTCCAATCCACACGCAGTGCCCCAGAACGTGCTCGCACCTGCAGCGCTGCCGCCAGCTCATGGCCCCTCAGCCGCCCCATGCGGCCGTACGTCTCGCCAAGCCACCAGTCGAGCCATTCGGCCGTAGGGCCGCTCCAGACGCCAGGTGCCGGGCCGCCGCCCCCGCTGCCGCTGGCCGTGCCCCCGGCGTCCCGTTGCGGCTGCTGCTGCGACGATGCGCCCCCAGCAGCAGCAGCGGCAGCGGCAGCGGCAGCGTCAAAGTGCCGCGCCAGAGCCGCCAGGGAGCTGGCCGCCGCCAGCAGGTGCCGCGGACCCAGGCCTCCACTGGTGGCGGCGCCGTGGCAGCGCTGCAAGCGGGCGGCGGCGGCGTCGAGCAGCTCCGGCAGGCCGCCGGGCAGCTGCTGCGCCAGCGACTGCGCAAGCGCGGCTGGCGGCGGCATGTGCCCGGACGCAGCCAGCGCCTGAGGGTGTGCACGGGGAGGGACAGGGGCCATGCGGCGTGACAGGAGGCTCGAGCGAAGGCATGGAAAGGCGAGGGCGCCAGGGCACATGCCCCACTGCGGCGCCTGTAATTGCAGCGCACACATGGGCCCCAGCCAGGCGGCTGCAGCAGGCAAGCCTGAACGAGGACAAGCGGGCTTGCGGCGCCGGCCCGGCTGGCCCCGCGGCTCACCTGCAGTGCCTTGAGCAGCGCCACCAACTGGCTGGGCCCACACTCCTCCAGAGCGCCCGCCAGCGCCCGCAGGTAGCCACGAGCAAACGCAGCCACGAGCGACTGGCACGGCACCGGCGCAGGCCGCACGGGCCGAGCCACCGGCTGCAGCAGACCGCCGCCCGGCGCCGGGCTGGCCTCCGGCGGTGGCGATGGCACCGGCTGCCCCGGCTCCGGCACCTCGCACGCCGACGCCTCAAAAGGCTGCACCACGCCCAGCCTCGCGGCGCCGAGGAGCGTCGTAGCCAGTGCCAGCGGCGGCGCCCCGGGCGCTGCTGCGGCGGCGGCTGCGGCCCGCAGCGCAGCCTGCAGCCAAGACTGCGGCGGCGCCAGGCGCTGCGCCGCCACCGACCACAGCAGCATGGCCACCTCTGCAGCCGCCCAGGCGCCCGCTGCGCCAACGCCAGGCCCCGGCGATCCGCCGCGGGGGTCCAGGTACGGGCCCTGCTGGTGCTGCAGCTGAGCCTGGGCCTGCGCCAGCGACTGCCGCTGCTCTGCAGCCGTGTCGGCGAAGCGCTGCAGGCTGGCTGCGCTTGCGGCCCAAAACGACTCCAACCAGGCGGCCTGCACAGCCGCATCGAACCACTGGCCAAAGCCCGCGTCCGCCTCGGCCAGGACCGGCGCCCGCTGCCGCCGCTGCCGCCGCAGCCCCGACCGCAGCCGCTGCACGCCCGGCCCGGGCCGGCCCCACCGGACGTCGCGAAACCAGCGGCGCCGGGACGCCAGCCGCCGCCGCCAGGCCGTCATAGCCCAAGCGAGGCAGGCCAGCTCCTGCGGCGCCGCCGCCGCCAGCGTGGGCTCGTCCCAGGCCGCGAGGTAGCGCCGCAGCCAGGCGGCATCCGGCGGCACCGCGCCAGCCCGGGCCAGGCCCCAGCCTAGCATCGCCAGCTCGCCCGGCCGCCACAGCGGCGCCTCCGCTGCCGCCGTCAGCCCTCTGCCCGCCGCCGCGGCGGGGTCTGGCAGCAACCGCGCCGCCTCCGCCAACAGGGCAGCCTGCTCGGCGTTGCTGCCAGCCAGCGCCGAGTCGCTCGAGCGCAGCGCCGCCAGGCCCCATACCACATTTGCCAGCTCGCGTGGCCTGAAGGGCCGCACCGGTGGCCCTGCCGCGGCCCCCGACGCGGCGACGGCCCGTTGGGAGGAGGGCGCAGACCGAGCTGCTACTGGTGCGGGTGCGCGGCCTGAAGCGGGGCCGCCTCGGTGCCGCCCTGGCCGAGGGGACGCAGCGCTCGACGCCAGTGATGGCTGCGCGGACGGCGGCGGCACGGGCGACGCCTCGCGGCACTGTCGCAGAGCCTGTGCCACAAGCGACAGGAAGGGCGTGGTGCACGGTCGCAGCCACGGCAGCGCTGGCGCTCGGCCGACCCCGGCGCCATAGGCAGCAGCGGCGCCACGGCCGTGGCTGCCTCCGCCGCTGCGCGCACTGCCGGAACCGGCATTCCGCGGGCCCTCGCGCCACCCGCCATCTGCGACGCCGCCAGCATTGCTGCTGCTGCCGTTGCCGGAGCTGCCCCTACTCGACCCAATGCTGCTGCCCAAGCCGGGCGCGTCGCTGCGGATGTGGGCGGCGCCTTCGATGGTCGTTCGGCCGTCCCCGCCGCGCGCGCCGGGCTCTGTTGCAGCCGTCTCATGCGCCGCCCCCGCCCCCGGCACCGGCGCATCCTCGAGCCAGGGGCGCCAAAATTTCCGTTTGCGAGGGGCGCTCGCAGGCCCCGTGCCGGGCAGACCAGCCGGCACTGCGCCGGGCGCGCTAGCTGGCGCCGTGCCGCGTGGACCCGCCGGCTCCGCGGGCGGTCCGCCGCTGCCCGAGCGGTGGCCGGCGCCGGGGCTGGCGCTCACGGCAACCATGGCCTCCAGCGCCGCATCCCGCAGATCCTGCCAGCGCCGCTGCTCCTGCCAGCGCCGCTCCTCCTGGCGCCGCCACTGCAGCCGCTCCCACTCGTGCGCGTCCGCCTCTCCATAGCCCCAGCTGCTGCTGCCCGGGTCCTGCCGCTGCGAGTGCGGCCAATCGTCACGGGCGCCCGCGACTGAGCCGCCACCGGCGCGAGAGCCCGCACTGGGCCCTGCGGTGTCCCAGTGGGCCGGAGGCGCGCGGTCCCCTCCCTCCCTGCGATAGGGCGCCGGACCGCCGGCCGCTGCCCAGGGCGCCAGCAGCTGATCCCCGCCGCCAGAGCCCCAGGCCGGGTGCCCACGCGGCCCGTCGGCGGCTTGGGGCCCTCTCCGCTGCCGAAGCCGGGCCATGCGGCAGACGGCGGCCGACACGCAGACGGGGTCCACCAGGTGCGCGGGCGACGACAGCGCGGCCTGGCGGGAGGCGACGAGCAGCAAAGGGCGGACAAAGGGCGGGCGAGTCATGGGCTTAAGGGCGCTGCGCCAGCGTTGATAGCGGGTGAGGAACATTGCCGCGGCCCACGTTGCCGCCCGCCGCAGCGACGCTGCCCCATCGTCGCGGGAGGCCCGCCCGCCACCTGAGGGGACCCCACCTGCAGGAGCCGGCCCAGGTCGTCGGGGGTGGGCGCCGCCGCCAGCGCCCGCGACAGGCAGTGCCGGGCATGCACCACGGCGCCGGTGCCAGACGGGGGCCCGCGGCTGGGGGCCGCGACGCCGCCGGCGGTGCCGCCGACGGCGGCGGCGCGGGGTCCGCTACCGCCACCACGGACATCAGCACTTGCGCTGAGTGTAGCAGCGGCAGCGGGGCCGCCGCCGGCGCGGGCACTGCTGCCGGCCGGGGCGCTCAGGCCGGCTCGTCCGTTCGGTCTGGTGCCAGCGGAGTCCGTGCTGCTTGGGGTTGCGGTTGAGGGTTTCTGAGTGGACGGGTGCTGGGTGCCACCCTCACGGCCACTGGGGCCTGCCTGGGGGCCGGGGCCAGAGGCCCGCCGCTGTGGTTCGCTGGGCGTGTCTGGCCGCGCGCGGCCGTATCGCGCTACTGCCGGGGCTGGGCCGCGCGCGACCGGTTGTTGCGGGGGACCGGACGGAGCCTGAGGGCCCGGCTGCTGTGGCGGCGGCTGCAGCGGGCCGTTGCTGGCCGCGGTGGTGCTGCTCGCGCCTGCGTCCGTCCTGGCGCCGGGCCGCCCCAGGCGCTGCAGCCGGGCGTGCTGCCCTGCGTAGTCACCGCTGCCACGGCCGTTGCTGGTGCTAGCGCCGTTACCGTTAGCTGCGCTGGTGCCGTTGCTGGCGCTGTGGTGGGAGCTGGCATCGCGGCAGTCCCCAACCTGCGCCAGGGGCTGGGCTGCGGCCTGAGAAGCGGGGAAGGAAGGTGTTGAGAGGGGCATCATGCTGTGGACAGAGATGGCATGGCCCCAGGGCACCGGTGAAGTGCGGGCCCAGGCACGGAGGTAAGCACTACGAAGGGGCAGCAGGGTCCCAAGCACTGCCCCCCGTCCGCCTCACCTCAGCCGCTGGCACCGGAAGGTCCCCAAGTAGCTCAAGCGGCGACAGAACGATGTGTTCGCCTGCTTCAAGCAGGCAATCGGGGCTTCTGCTGCTCAATAGCGCGCCGGTCGCCACAATTGCGGACAACGCAGCAGCAGCCTCGCTGGTACGCGCCGCTGCGCATGGCGCCGAGCCAAAGGAGCGTCTCGTGTAGCTTGAGCGCAGATTGCACACGGGCGAGCGCAAAGACAGGCTGGACCGCAGGGATAAGCCAACTTGCGGCGGCTCAGTAGCGACGCCGAGTGTCCTCTGTGAGCGCCCCAAAGCCTGAATTGGGGCTCCATGGCTGCCCAGGGCGTCTGGTGGTCGAGGGTGCGGCGCACAGCTGGTCTGCGCTGCGCATGGCAAACGCAGACCCTCTGTTACGCCGACCGAAGCTGACCGCTGCCAGCCTTGCATCGCTGAGCCGGGTGGCCTCAGCTACATGCTGTGCCACCCATAACCCGTGCGGCAGTCGTGTGCGAGCCAAAGCCCACCAACACCAGCGACAGCAGTGTAGGCTTTAATGAAGGTATGTGGTGTGCTTATTTCAACCGGTTGGTCCACTTGGGTGGGCCCAACTCTGCCACCACATGGACAGTCAATCGCGCCAACAGCACATCGCAGCCCGGGCCTGGATGGATTATAATTCCTTGCAAACTCTTTAAATCCTGTGCTACGAGACTGAGGTTCGCGTTGCCAAGCACACGACCACTTGCACCAGACTTGCATCCGCTCGCCATCCACCCGCGGTCCGCGCGCACCCTCGAGGATGAGTGCGCTGCGCGCCCGCGGCGCTGCACCTGCGGCTAGCCGTGGTGCTGTGTCGCGCTCCCCACGCGTGGCAGTGTTCGCCAAGTCGACCGCGTCGCGCATCACCGGCCGGGCGCCCAAGCTTGCCGAGAAGGTCGACTTCAACAGCGTCGGTGCGTCAACTGTTGCTCCCCAAACCGGCGTCCCGATGGTGGTGGCCGGACACGGATGTTGCGCGTGTGGCTGGTGTGCCACACCCAGCGCGCCTCTCCCCGGCCCGGTTGGCGCGCTCGTGGCGACGCAGGCCGCGTCCGCCTACTACGAGCCTGCGCGGCTCATATAATCGACCTGCGTCGCCCGTTGCCCCTCACTGGCCCCCAGGCTTCCGCCTCAACCCCGCCACCAACCAGTGCGTGGCCCGGGCGGGCACCCATGCTCCTGCCCATGCTAAGCTGCGCTGCGGGCCCTCTGCTGCTCACCTGCGCTGGCAGCAACGGCAGCGGCGTACTTGCGGCGCCCTCTGCGCGCCGCCCAGCAGCTACTGCTGTAGCACAGCTGCCGGCTGCTGCCCCAGCGTGCGCTCACGGCCACGACACATGCGGTCGACAGCGCACTCTCTGGAGCCTGCCCGCTCCCGCCCGTACCAAAAGCGTCCCTCCGCCGCGCCACGGCCCCAGCCGGCGCCTCCTCGCGTCCGCTCCCACCCGCCCATCCAACCGCCAACTGCCAACCGCCAACCTCCAGGTGGATCCGCGATGACCGGCTCGCGGGCAACCTGACGGACAACACCATGCTCACGCCCAAGAGCGGCTCGCCGTACGTGGTGCGCTGGGGCCGAGGCACGACCTGAGGTCGACCTGCAGCGCGCTTGGTCGGCGTGCAGCCGATGTGCAGCTTGAGCACGCGCGCACCCTGCTGGCGCAGGTGTTGTGGCCCGCCGTATGCGCGCACGCCGCCGGACACTAACCCTGGCCCTCCCGCGCCTCCCGTGCCTCCCGCCCGCCCCCAGGTGTGGCCCGCCATGCACACGACGCTGGTGACCAAGGGGCTGCGCAGCGTGACGCCCGAGGAGGTGTGGGCGGCGGGGAAAGGAGGGGGGCAGCGGGGAGCCAGGAAGGAGGACTGGGACGTGAGGGGCAGGCTGGGTGACACGTGACGCCTTAAGAGGTGCGGGCGCGGGGGAAAGAAGGGGAAAAGCTGTAAGGCAGGCGGGCATGGCAGGACCGGGGTTGATGATGTCCAGTGACAGGCGGGGGCTGGGTGGCAGGGCGCACAGCGCGAGCGCGCGTCGGCCGTACCTTGCCTGTGCGCCACTCTGAGCTGGTTGGGCGCAAGGGGTGGGCGGTGCGGTGTGGGGTCGCCACCGCACCCGCCAGCGGGGGGTGGCCGGCGGGGCCCAGGCCCTCGGCCCCGACCCTATCGCCACGCTGCCTCAGCACTCGTCAGCGCGCGGCGCGGAACCCTGCTTGTCTTTCTGCTGGCCGCAAGGCTACACCCGTCCTCGTGTGGCCGCTTGCCCGCTACGCCTCAGGCGCTGACCCTGCAGGAGGCGGGCTGGACCATTGTGGACGTGCGGCTGGCGGGCGACTACGAGAAGGTGGGCTGAGAGGGGAGGGGGCTGAGGGCGGGCAGCCCCCAGGGTTGGTGTGTGTTGGCGGGTGGGCCACGGCAAGGTCTGGGGCCCTCGCGGACGTCCGGCTGGCAGGCGACTCCGAGGACGTGGGGTTGGCGGCGGAAGCTGAGGGAGGGGTAACCCCAGGTGTGCAGGTACTGCATGCTGGTTGGGGGTTCAGGGCGAAGGCTGTGCGACCTATGGTACGTGCGGTATGTGCGAGCCGGCGGGCGCCGAGCCTCATCACTTTCAGCACCCTGGGCTTGTCCCCACCCTTATGCTGCAATCAATGGGCGCCAGCCAACTGCCGCTGCGGCGCTACGCTGCAGCAACCCCACGCTCTTGACGACACAAACCCAACCTCCGGGCCTATCCCTCGCCCTTACCCCCGCAGGTGCACGCCGAGGGCGCGATCTCTCTGCCGCTGTACCGCTACGTGGAGGGCACCTCGGTCTGGGACAAGGTCAAGAAGGCGGTCATGGCGGTGGGCTTTGCGATGAGGGCCACGGGTGAGCGGGAGCAGCAGGAGGAGGAGGAGCGGGAGGAAGGGGAGGAGGGGGAGGAGCAGGGGCAGGCGAGGGGGAGGCGCTGTGGTGCACTGGGGTGCGGCCGCTGCCGCTGACGCTGGTATGGCGCTGCCTGTGTGGGCCGTGGGTTGCTGTGCGGCCGAGGGGAAGGGTCTCGGCGCGGGCGGCAGCGAGGAGGCCATGTTGCACACATCCATCGCGCTCCCCTCGCCTCGTCCCCATTGTGCCCCGTGCCCCCTCCTGCCCGGGCAGAGCGCGACCCCGACTTCCAGGCCAAAGCCCTGGCAACGCTCAAGAAGAACCAAAAGGTGACTGTATGTGTTGAACGTTAAGGGCTGAAATAGAGTACCACCCCACAAGCGGCACGCCCCGGGTTGGTGACGCGCTGGTCGTGCGTAGGAAGAAAGTAGGGATGCGTTTAGATTTCTGTATGTGTCTATGCTGCACTTTGGCAGCGCCTCCAGCATCTGTGCTACCCGCACAGCAATGCCGCCCAAGGCGCACCTCTCGTCGTGTGGTTGGGCCAGGGCGTCAGGTCTGCGGGGATCCTATGACTGCGCTTATGGTTTCGCCGCGAAGGTGTCGGCATGTGTGGCCTGGGGCCTGGCGGCGCTTGCGGAGAGTCCTGGTTTCGTCCAAGGCATGGCGATGCCCAGCTGCAGGAACCATCGCATGTCCCTGAGGGTTGCCCTGAGGGCTGCCCTGAGGGCTGCCCCTGCGGGCTGCCCCTGAGGGCTGCCCCTGGGGGCCTGCCATATGCCCCCGTCATTCATCCCTGCCTGCCTCTGCCCGACGCGCCCCGCACGCCGCCAGGTCATCCTCATGTGCGCCATCGGGGGCACCCTGGACACCCTGGTGCGGCCCAAGGGCGGCCGGGGGAAGGGCTGGCACGCCAGGGTTCGTGCCAACGGCACGTCGGCATGGCAGCAGCGGGCGCACCCAGGGCATGTCGTCTGAGCTCGGGTCCAGGAGCTTGTGTGTGGGGAGCGAGGGCGGCCACCCGGGTGCGCCACTCGCACCAGGCCGGGGGTAGTGGGTGGACTTATGGTCACAGGCAGCAGAGGCGGTCGGCGCTCCCTCACCCAACCACCCAATTCCCCAATCCCCCGCCCACTCGGCAGCTGGACCTGCGCAAGGGCGTCAAGGCGCCCATTAAGGACCCGGAACGGGCGTTCGGCCGCGAGAGCCGCTCGCTCAAGGCCGCGTACGAGCTGGTCAATGTGAGCTGGCTGCGGTCGTTGCGATACATTCGGGCACGTCGGCACTGCTATGCACTGTCTTCGGACCAGAACGTCGTGGGGGCCGGAGCGTCTTGCGGCTCTCCCACCCAGCATGAACCCGGCCTCCCACCCACCTTTCCCTCTCCCGCCCCCTCCCTCCCGCCGCCCCCCAGGCCGGCTGGAACACCAGCAACATGTTCTGGGTGGAGGGCGGCCTGCAGCAGTGGCGCCACCAGGGCCTGCCCGCGGAGGGCAGCGACGCGTGAGCGCCGTGTTGCTCTGTTGTTGGGCGGCCTGGCCCGCACGCCATGTGGCGGGCGGGCAGCAGACCCCGGCCCGTGCGTGCGGCTCCGCGGCAGGCGCTGTCATGGGCACAGGGGCCTGGCCTGTGACGCCCGCCGCCGGCCATTCGAAGCCAGCCTTGGTGTGCTGGGGGCGCTGCCAGGAAGTGCGCATGGAGGGAGGGTCGTCTGGGTGGAAGGCATGAGCGGAGCGGTCCTGCGGCTGTTGCTGTGCTGTGTGCGGAGCGGTGGTGTGCGAGGGGGCGCCGTGTGGACGCGCGCGTTGGGCTGTGTGAGCCCCATCCTGCTGAAGGGTGCGCAACATTGGAGAGCTGTGACTGATGTGCGGTTTTGATAAGAGTGACGTTGCGGCGCGCGGCGTGCCAAACGCTGCCCCTGGCGTCTTTACAATTGGGACGTACAACAACATAAAGCTGGCGGCCGCCATAACACGGCGCTGCCAGCCTTCGCTGTAGGGTATGGGGCGCTGGCCCCAGTGCGAGAAGGGGCCACCGGCCCTGGCAGGATTGCGGCGCGTGTGGTGCCGGAGACTGCACACCAACTGCCTTGAAGTGATCTCATTAAACGCACCGGCATGTCTGTGCTGGGCCCGCGCCACGGCCCCTCCTGGAACGGCCCTCGCTGCACCAATGGCGACACAGCTCGCAGTCCGCCGCCGCAACCCCGCGCCGCCGCGCCGTTGCAGCCCGAAGCTGTGTGATATGGAGAGCCTTCATGCGCTGGCCCGCATGCCCCACATGGAGGCGCACACACGCGTGCGGGGCTCACTCCTTTTTAACACTTGAACACACGGCTAGGAGGCAGCCACGCTGCGGAGCGCCTGTGGCGGCTGGTGTCTGCTGGGCTGTGGAGGCGCCCTGGCTGGGCTGCATTCCTGGGCAGCTGCTGCGCGCAGTGAGCGACGGGGCGGCGACGCGAGCGGCCGCGTGCCCCGCAAGCAGCCCCTCCTGTGCTGTGTGGCGGCGGCCGTTCCGAATCGGCCCCGTCCTGGCCCCTTGACAGGCTGCTTGGGTTGAGCGCGCCGAGCCCTCCCGACGCCGTGAGCACCCCGTGGGAGCCGAGCCGAGCCAAGGACCATGTTCCGGCCAGGGAGGGGCGCCCCCCCCCCCATTAGAAGGGATCCAAGGGAAACTCTCTTTCCTGTGCTGTGTGGCCCCGAGTGCAGCCCGCAAGTGCACCCCCAGGTGCTGCTGCCCGGGCCCCGCCGCTCCTGACCCATGAAGGGCACCCCACGACATCATGGTACACCATCCACGCACATCCACGTACAGTATGGTACGACGGAGAGCCCGAGGTGCCAGCCACTCCGAGTTCCGCCGACAGGGACCTGGAGGTGCCGCCAGGGTTCAGTCCCCCCGCTCCTGCCAAGGCTCCCGCCCTCGGCACACCAAGCGCGGCGCCGTGTGATACACACGAGCGGCACTCCACACGTAGCCGCCCCGTGCGCCTCGGCGCCTGCCGCCAGAACCTAGGCCTGCCGTGCCCTGCCCGCCGCCCGCCCCACGGCCTAGCTCTCAGTCACGCCTCCCTTGCGGGCGCTCCGCTGCAGCCAGCGCCAACCTGCACCCCCGAAAAAACGAGAAAGGCGAAGGCAGCACGCCCCGCACACTGGCATGATGGCAGTGAGGCCCACATGCCGCTCGCAGCTCACAGAGCCATGCGCTCGGGCCCCCGGTAGCGCGCGGGCCGGGGTGATGGATCGCCCCTCGCCGCCGGCAGCCCCTCAGCATCACTCCAACAGTTTGCCGCAGTCAGCTGTCAGCGCCATGCCTGCTCCCGGGGCCCCATGCCCCCAGCCGCCCGCTGCTGCCGCCACACGCGCGCTGCAAACCCGCCAGGCCCCCGCCCGCTGCGCGCGCGCCGCACGCAACCCCGACCACGCCCCACCGGCCCCCGCGGCCCCATCCCATCCCACACCGCACCAGTTCGGCGGCGCTCTGCCGCAGTGGACCGACGCCCTCGGCCTCACCAGCCAGCCGGGGCGCTGCCCGGGCAGCCCCGGGCAGCCTGGCGCCCCACAGCGACTCAATAATGACATACACAATGACAATGTCGGCCAGCAGGCGCGGCTGCGGGGGTGGCAAGCCCTAGCAGGTAGTGCCCTGACCCCGTAGCGGCCCGCCCCATGCGGCACAACCGGCGCGGCAGCAGCCGAGCCTGCCAGCCGCAGCGGCAATAGCAACGTAACGATACGTAGACAGTGTGAAACCCACAGCGACTGCTCAGCCGCCGGCCAGAGCAACAGCCGCGCGGGAAGCGGCTGCTGCCGGCAGCCGGCGGCGCCGCAGTAGGCCTGCTGGTCACCGCCTCCTGGCGCCGTGAGCCGGTCCTGGGCCGCAGCCCCAATGCTCCGAGCCCTCAACTACAGCGTGTGCATTTACGAGCCTGGGCCGCCGCCGTCAGCAGCGCCGCAGCCGTCCGCAGCCGTCCGTCACGCACCGGCTCCATGCATGCGCCCCGCGGCCACACAGCCGCCGGTGCCGCAGCGCACCGCACCAGCTGCGCCTGACTGGCCGGAGCGCCCCGCTGCACAGCTGCTATGGTAGTGCCAGCTTGCAGGGCTCACTGCCCTTGCTAAACTCATGGAAGCTCCCGCTGGCCGCGGCAGCGCCATGCCCGCCATTGTTGGGCGGCCCCCTTCGAGGCCGCCGCCGCCGCCGCCGCTGACATTCGCTATGATGCAGCGCCCACAGCCTCAATGGTCGGGTCCGATGGTCGGACTCAACGGAAATGCCGCCATTCCGCGCCCCACACTAGGGCACGCACGCGAGCGCACGCGTATTTCACCGGAAGTGCCACAAGCAAGCATCATGCCACAGCACAACCGCTCGAGTGCTGGGCTCTGCGAGCGCCCGATGCCTCGACTGCAGTCCGCAAGCCCTCGCATGCGTTGTCGCGGACCAAGCTGGCAGCAGGAGCCCGCCCCTCCTGGCCCGGGCATCGCTAGTGTCTAGTTGCCCGGCTGCTGGCCCGGCGCTGCTATCATCGCCGCCCGCCGGCAATTGAGGCCCAGCGGGTGCGACGGCAGCTGCGCCCTGTCGGTCCACCGGCCCCTGCGGCAGCTCAAACTCTGCAACGACAGGCTCGCGGGCGGGCAGCGGCTTGAGCAGCCATGGCGGCGGCCCCTGGCTTGCATAGCCGGCGCCGGGCCCCGGCGGCAAGGGGCGGGCCGGGCGGCGGCGGCTGGCGCCCGACGGGCAAGCCGCCTCTGCCCCGCTATGCCACGGTATGCGCTGTACCCCGCCCGGCGGAGTGGCGGACTGCCGGCGCGTGGCGGACTGCCGGCGGCTCCCAGCTGTTGTCACCGCCAGGGCCGCCGCAGCAGCCGTACCCGCTGCGGCCGCTGCCTGGCGGTCGCTGCTGCCCCAGGGTTGCCCGGGCTGGGCCCCAGCGCCGCTGGCAGCTGCAGCGGCGGCGGCGGCGGCGCCCGGCGGCGGCGGCATGTGGTCAGCGCTGGAGCCGCCGGCGGCGTCGTGCCATGGGGCCGGCAGCGTGCGGCTCGGGGCGGCCTGCGTCTGGGCAAACCAAGGTGGGGATCTGGCAGGTGGCATGGACGACTGGGCGCGTCACCGGCACCGAAGGCCGGAACCTCAGTGGAGCAAGCGCTGGCGCCTCCCTACCCGCCGTCGGCTGCCCTTGCGAGCGAGCGGGCCGGCTTGCGGAGGCATCGCGCCGCGCACCGACGCAACACAGCACCCGCCAGCAGCCTCATCCGGCGCCATGTAGACGTCGACGGGTGGCACCTCGCCTCCATCCCCCAGCTCGCCCTGGTGCCAGGGGCCCGGCACACGCGCGCTGCTGCCGCCGTGCGCCGCGCCGCCGTGCCCCGGCGCCTGCTGCCAAGGCCCCGCTTGCAGGCCCTCCTGCCAACCGCCCTCCTGCCAACCGCCCTCCTGCCAACCGCCCTCCTGCCAATCGCCTGGCCCAGGCGCCGCCCATCTCGGCGGCTGCAGTGGACACTGATGAGCGAGCTTTTCATGCCGTTGTCGAGCTGATGGGAGGGCGCGCGTCTGGCAGCGAAGGCAGTGGTGGATTGGGCGGGGGCGCAGGAGCGGGCGACGGCGGGCGGGGAAAGGCCGGCAGGAGTGGGTCGCATTCCCTTGAGCAATCGATCGCGCCGGCTTAAGATGGTAGGCGCTCACGATATGCTGGGCGCTTGGACGGCGGGCGTGCACGGATGTTGAGCGATGGCAGAGCAGTTTTGACGCGCCGTGTGCGTTTCTTTGCGACTGTCAGCTTCTTGGCATGACGTATGATACATGCATGGGTGTAGCTGCCGCCGTCAAATGGAAAGGTCGGGATCGCGGCATCGGTTAGGAGGCAGGCAGGGTACGTGTCCTCCCAAGTACTTGCCGTGCGTTACTCGCTGACAACGGTTTGCCCATCACATTATGAAGGTCGCCGTCTTTTATGTTGCATTCTTGGCACATGCCTTACCTCGCCGTCTGCTTGTAAGCGCTCGTTGAGGGGCCAACTTTCGCCGGCTCACGAGCCAGCGATGGGTTGCGGCGCATCTCAGCAGATCAGCGCGCCTGCTCCTCAGCCGGCCATCGGCAGCCCATCGCCGGGCAGCTCACCGTTACGAACGCAACATGCAGCCAACATGCCGACGGTGGCTGATGAGCTCGATGACCCCAGCAGCTGCGACATCATGCTCAGCTATCGCATCATCGACTCTGGCGCCGTGGAGCTCGGCGGCGACGGCATGGTCTTCCGCATCGAGTCCTACCTCGAGCAGCTGGGATTCTCCGTGTTCGTGGGCGAAGCGGCGCTGCAGGTTCGTTAGGCCTTGAGGTTGACCGCCAAGCTCCGCGGCGCCACAAGACCGATGAGCGCCGTGTGTGCGGCCGGGCCGGGTATCCTGGGGATTGGGGCGTGGCGTGGCCTCAACCCGCCAGTTCGGCCCTGACCGTCCCGCCCTCATCCTCCCCCTCGCAGGGCGGCGAGAAGTGGTCCACCCGCATCCAGCAGGCCGTCAACTCGTGCCAGGTGTTTGTGGCAGTCTGCTCCAAGGAGTGAGTGGCTCCCGCGGCGGCCGCGCCAGGACCAAAGTCGCAGCGGCACGTGCTCACACCACGCGGCAGCGCGTGTCTTGCTTCCCGTGGGAGAACCCGCACCCGCTGCCCGCACGCGCCGCCGCTGCATCCTGTCCTACCATCAACCCGCCATCGTTCCCGGGCCCCGCTGTCCCCATCAGCTACGGCAACACCGAGTGGACGTTCCGCGAGTTCCAGCTGGCAGACTACAAGAAGAAAAACATCCTGCCGCTGTGGCACTCGGTGAGCGGCCTGGCGAAGAGGCGCGGACCACATTCTTCGCTTCGGGCGTTCTGCATGAACTGTTGCTTGGCGCGGAGGTCGGGCGGGAGCAGCGGGGATAGCTTTGGGCGGCTGCGTGTGCTGCAGGTACCGTACCGTATGCGGGTGGCAGCGGACCGGCGCATGGGCTCCGGCTGTGCCCAGCCCCTCGCTCCCGCGTCGGGCCCCGCTCTGCCCCCGCGCAGGGCCCCTACCCGCCGCCCGCGCTGGAGATCTTCCTGTCGGGCATGCAGCGGGTGCCCGCCGGCTCCAAGCCGCTGGCGGAGAGCGAGTTCGACGAGGTCATGAAGCAGGTGGGCGGCGCGGCGCGTGGTGTTGAGGCCGGCTCCTGGGTGGGTGTGACGTGCGGGCTCGGCCGTGTGTTGGGTGCCATGGCGGCGCTCGGCAGCGAGGCCGGGGAGGTCATGAGGCAGGAGGTCAGGGGTTGACGGCCCCGGTGCAATTGCGCGGGCTCCGTCGCCGGCGTCGGCGTCACTCAAACAGACACAAGAGCAATCTGCCTACCCGGGCAAGGCGCCGGATGGGACGCCCAGCGGCAGGGCGGCCGCCAGCGGCGTCGCGGCCACACCCGCCGCCTCCCCGACCGGCGCCGCCGCCGCCTTCCCGACAGCCGCCGCCGCCTTTCCGACCGCCGCCGCCGCCCCTACATGCCGCCGCGCGCCCCCAGGTGCTGGCCTGCCTGCGACGAGTGGGCTGCCACCCCCGCCGCCAGCCGTCCGCGCCGCCGCCCGCCTCCGCGCCCGCCTCGCCCCACCACAGCGGCCACCGCCTGCTGCTGCCCGCGGGACTGCCCGCCTCCGCCTCCGCGCTCGCGCTCAGCGGCGGCGGCGCCCCCGACGGCGGCGGCTTCGGGGCCGCCGCCCACACCGCCTCCGCCTCCCCCGTGCTGGAGGGCGGGGCCTACGTCAGCGCCCTCAGCGGCGGCCTGCCGCCATTGCCAGGCGCGGCGGCACAGCCCCTGCCGCCGCTGGACCCCTGCCACGGCCACGGCCACGGCCACGGCCACGGCCAGGCGCACGGCCAGGCGCACATCGCGGCGGCGGCGGCGGCGCAGTCGCCCACCGGCCGGCACCGGCTGGCGGTGGCGAGCCACGCGCAGGACCACCCAGGGGCGGAGGCGGCGGGCCTGGGACACGACCTGCGGCGCGGACAGCAGGGCCCGGGGCCCGGCCCCGGCCCCGGCCCCGGACCAGCTGGCGCAGCGGCGGCGCACCCGCTGCCGCCGGTAGCGGCCGGTGGCCGGAAGGCGCCGCGGCTGCCGCCGGCGCCGGTGCGCGACCCGTCGTACGCGCCGCGTGGGCTGCCCGTGCGGCCGGCGGAGACGGCGGAGGAGGTGCGGCGGTGGTTTGGGAGGGGATTGGCTGACTGGCCGCAGCGCCCGCCCGCGTGCAACAAGAGGGCAGGGCCGGCTGCGGCGCCCAGCCGTGACGCCCTGGGCGGGGCCCGCCTCGCCCCACCTATGCCCCACCTTTGCCCCACCTTTGCCCCACCTTTGCCCCACCTTTGCCCCAACGTTGCCTCCACCTTTGCCCAACCTTTGCCCCGACGTTGCCTCCACCCTGCCCTCCGTTCCTCCCCGCTCCTCCCACGCCCTTCACCCAGCGCGCCCTGATGCGTGCGGCCGAGAGCGGCGACGCCACCGCTGCGGGCCGGCTGCTGCAGGACCACCCGGGGATGAGCGTCAACGTGTCGGCGGGGCCGGTGAGGGCTGGCCCTGGGGGGGCCGGTGAGGGCTGCCCCTTTGGGGGGGCGGGGCGGGGTTCCCTCTGACCAGCGCAGTAGCGCCCGTTCTCTTAAGCTCTGGAGGGCCCGGGAGGGTGCGGGAGCCCTCCTGCGACCAGCGTCGCCCAGCCGGCCGGCCGGCTGGCCGGCCGCTGCTAGCGGAGGCTGCGGCGTGTCTGCCCCTATCCTGCCGATAGTCGAGCCACACGGCCCAACTACCCCGCGTGTCAGGCTCTCGTCTCGCCCCTGTATCCCCACCCCAATCCTCCAGGCGGCCCACACGCCGCTGCACGCCGCCTGCGGTGGCGGCGGCAGCGGCGCAGGCGCGGGCGCGGGCGGTGGGCCCCCGCCCAGCGAGAAGCTCGCGGAGGCGCTGCTGCGGGCGGGGGCGGACCCCAACGCCCGCGACAGGGTGAGGCAGGCAGGGGCACGGGCGGCAAGGGGGCAAGTGATGGCTTGAGCCCATCCCTTCCTCCACCTCCTGCCTCACACCCCCTCTTCAGTCTGCATACTCGTCCATCCAAGGGCACTTCTTATCCGTCGATGCCCCCGCTGCTCAGCACACACTGCCGCCCCACGGTCCTGCTGGCCCGGCCCCGGCCCGGTCCAGCGCCCCACAGCTCACTCGGCCGAGGAGCCCATGACCGGCCCTGGCCCCCATGCCACCTGCAATGCCCGCCTCCCGCCCTCCCGCCTCCCGCCCTCCCCCCTCCCACCCCCCAGGGCGGCCGCACGCCGCTGCACTGCGCCGCCGCCAGGGCCTCGGCGGGCGTGGTGGCGCTGCTGCTGCGGGCTGGCGCCCAGGTGGCAGCAGCCGCCAACGTACGTCGGTGGCCGGCGGCCGGCAGCAGCGGGGGCGGCGGTGCTGGGCCAGGCAGCTGCGGGGCGGCAGGGCCACAGGGCGGCGCCAGTGGGCACAGCGCGGCCGAGCCCCACAGTGCCCCGCTCTCGGGGCGCACTGCCCACGGCTCCAGTCCCCCATGCCTCCCAACCTGGTCCGTTAGCACCTCGGCACCCTGCCCCCTCCCTGCCCCCTGCCTGCCCCCTCTCCACCCTGCCCCCTCCCTCTCCACCCTGCCCCCCCCCCCCCCCCCCCCCCCCC
>BDDC01000745.1:32827-45679 GCA_001662425.1 Chlamydomonas sphaeroides
AGCAGCCGCTGCACGAGGCAGCCCGCGCCGCGCCGCCCGACGGCCGCCCGGCAGCGGCCGCCGCCGCGGTGGCGGCCGCCGAGGTGCTGCTGGCGGCGGGCGCCGACGCCAGCGCGCCGGACCAGGCAGGGCGGGGGAGGGGGGAAGGAGGGCCACGCAGGGCAGGCCGGGGGGAGGGCAGCACGCAGGGCTAACCTGGGTCCAGCGCCTACGTGGGTGGCTGCGCATGCTATCGCCCGGCCTTCGCCGGCCTGCGCCGCCACGCGGCTTCCGAGTAAGCCCGCCGCCCTCCTCCCTGGCCCCCGCCCTCCTCCCTGCCCTCCCAGTCCGGCCGCACCACGCTGCACTACGCCACCAGCGGCCCGCTGGCGGCGGCGCTGCTGGCGGCGGGCGCGGACGCCGAGGCCGCGGATAGGGAGGTGGGGCACCCCGGGGCCGACCCAGGGGTCGGGCCGCCCAGTTGCTGTGGGATCATTGGGAGGTGATGGCGGCGGGTGGAACTCCGCGGCCGCTCTCGGCCCTTGGCTGTAAAGCACGGGGCGGCGGGGCAACAAAGCGGGCCCTGCTGAGGTGGCCGTGCTCCTCCCCACGCGCCGGCCTCTCGCCCACTCGCTGCCTCTCGCACGCAGACGGGCGCGACGCCGCTGCTGGCTGCGGTGCGGTGGGGCAACGCGGCGGTGGCGGCGGCGCTGCTGGCGGCGGGCGCGAGCACAGCGGCAGCCGACATCGTGAGTGCGGCCCTTAATCCCCGGTTGGTGTGTGGTGGGGTGCCCCCTTGGTCCCGCTGGGGTGTGGTGTGCCGCCCCAGTTCACCGCCGTCCCAGCGCAGCCGAGCGCCCTCCGTACGAGCTGTCAGGCCGCGCCGCTCCCGGGCCCCGCCCGAGCCCCCGCCCCAAAGGCACCAGTGGCAACTCCCGGGTGCCCCGATAATCCCCTGTGTATGACCATTCTGAAGCGCACACCGTACCTCGCCGCACGTCCCAGTGCACCCCGGCGTCCCAGTGTACCGGCGGCCGCTGCTGCAACGCTGCTCGCCTGACGGCCCTTGCCAGAGGCTCAGGGCCCGGCGCTGCCGCCTGGTGCAGCCGTCGCTGGCGCCACTACCTGTGGGTCATGCCTCGCCGCCCACGGCCCACCACCACCTGAGCCCGGCCCCGAGGCCTCCACTGCCACCTCCCCGACCACACGCCCTGCACCCCCCCCTCGGCCTTGCGGTGTGCGCAACGCCCGCGGGCCGCACCTGCCGCCCATCTGGTCCCGTCAATGCCTCTCCACACCCTCCACACCCTCCACACCCACCGAACCCAAATCCACTCAATCCCAAACCCCAAGCCCTCCACACTTCCTCACTCACCCGACCTCAGGCCGGCCGCACCGCTCTACACCACGCGGCGGCGGCCGAGCTAGTGGCGGCGCTGCTGGCGGCGGGCGCCGACGTGGACGCGACCGACAACGTGAGGCCCTTGGCGGGTGGGCGGGACTGAGGAGGCAGCAGCAGGGCAGCGGGGAGTTGGGGTGCAGCGGCGGCAGGGGGGCCAGCGGCGGTGTCAGGGCTGGAGGCCGCCTGGTGCGGAGCCCACACCCCGGCGGCGGCGGCGGTCCAGCAGGCAGGAGGGGCCGCGTGGGGGCCTGCCTGCCCTGCACCAGCACGGCATGGCGCGCCGCGCCGTTGCGGCGGCCGTGTCTGACCGCAAACCCGTCCAAAGCACCTCCACCCACCCACCTCGCCTGCTGCCCGCTGCGCTCCTGCCAGGACGGCGCCACGCCGCTGCACTGGGCGGCGCAGAAGGGGCACCCCGCTGAGGTGGCGGCGGCGCTGCTGGCGGCGGGGGCCGACCCTCACGCGGCAGACGAGGTGGGCTGTGGACCCCCGGGTGTGCATGGCGCCCGGCGGCCCTCGGTACCAGCCACCAAGTTGCATCCGACGACGCGAGCCACTGGCGTCAGAGTGCCGCTGTGAGGGGCGGCGGACATCGCTCCGTCCCTCCCTCCCTCCCTCCCTTGCTCCCTCCCTCAATCCCTTCCTAGCGAATCCCGCCGCCATCCGTTCTACTCTCCGGCACTCACTGTCCCTGCACTGCACCGCGCCCCCTCCCCCGGGCAGTTGGAGCACCCCGCTGGCCCTCCCTCGCTCGCTCCCCGGCTCCTTCCCGCCCTCGCTCCCTCCCTCCCTCGCTCCCTCCCGTCCGCCCGCCCGCCCGCCGCCCTCCTCTGGCGTTCACCAACAACACACTGACCCCTTGCTCTCCCCCTCCCCCTCCCCCGGGCAGTGGGGCCGCACCCCGCTGGCCCTGGCGCGGCAGAAAGGCCACAAGGAGCTGGCGGCGCTGATGGAGGGCGGCGGGCGAGGGCGCCGGTGACGATGATAGGCAGGAGCTGGGCGCAGGCGCGGCAGTGCCGCCTGACGGCGCAAGCGCCCACTGCCGCATGGCCGCTGTGACACGTGGCCTGGGCTGGTGATGGGCGGCGCGCGAGGCGGCCGGGATGGGGCCGTGGAGCGGTGGCAAAAGCGGACCACGTGTTGCGCAGGCAGGACCCCAGCTGACCCCAGCTGACTCGCTTGTGCGCATGGCCCGGGAGGTGGCGCTGCGGCGGTGGTAGCGCCGGGCGCCCGCAGGCTGGGCCGGGGGGCGGCGCTGCGTCAACAACACACGAGACCAACGGACGAAGTACCGGCGCGCTGCGGGCGCGTCGGAGCTGCTGGAGGATGGCGTGGGTAGGGCAGCTCGGGCATTGAGGTTGGAAGCAGTAACGTCAGCTAGCTCAGCTTGGGGCATGGGGGCTGGGCATGGGGGCTCGGCATGGGGGCTCGGCATGGAGTCCAGCGGCGTGGGGTACGGGTGTACGGCCCTGCGCTAGGGTGAGGCGGCATTGTGGCGGCGGCGCAGCCGTTCGCGGCAGACAAATTGGTGTAGCGGTCTCAGACGTACCGCTCATCAAGGCGATGAGGACAGGGAGCATGTGACAGAAGCGCTGGTGGGGGCGGCGAGGGGCGGCGAGTCTCCGTGGACTGGTCGAGGGGGTGTGCGTGGCAACTGGCCCTTGCTCGATGCCTTGTGACCGCTCTGACAATCGATCCCAGCGCACTGTGGTACATGTGGCTTTTGCTGTGTCGTCGACGCGCTTGAGCAAGAGGAGTCGGTTGCTGGTGACATGGTGCAGGGCCGTGCGGGGCAGCCGGGTGAAGTGCGTGAGGGCGATGTGTACAACTTGATAGGTGTATGTGTGTACTGCCTTTGGTATCTGCGCCGCGCGCCTCGCAATCGGCGATACGCAGACGCAGCGCCCAGCAGCACTTTGCACGTCGGTCGTGGCACGGTAGCGAACGTCCTTTCGTGCTCCACAGCTCTGTACAGCTGCTGACAGCGACACTGCCGGTGTACGCAATTTGGCCTTTAGCCTATGCGCTATGTCGGAGCCGCACGAAGAGCGGGACGAGTCGCTGCCTGGCTCGCATCTGCCGCTGGAACTCGTCCTCGCCGAGATCGCTTCCAGCTGCGACGGCAACCAGATAGCTGGAACATGGAGACTTTTGTGCAGAAGCGCCAAGCAGCGCCTTTGTAGGCCGGAGCATGTCACCATCCGACTGTCGCAGCCCGTGCCGCACCACGCCTTCCGCGCCAAGTGGGCCGCGCCAGAAGCCACGCGGTCCCTAAATCTTTGGCACCGGCGCCAGCTGGTGAGCCTCACGGCCAGCAGTGGGACCGAGCCCAACCTGGCGCTAGCGGCCGATGTGGCAGGCGTCATCCTCGGGACCTCTGGCGCCATGGTCGCTGCAGCCGGAGCGGGCCAGCTGGAGGCCTGCCGCTGGCTGCGCGCCAAGGGCTGCAGCGCGAGCAGAGAGGACCTGGATGCCGCTGCCAAGGGCGGGCACCAGGCCGTGTGCGCGTGGCTGCTTGACACTGCCCGGGTGCCCTGGAGCTTCCACGCCGTGGTCTCAGCGGCGGAGGGCGGCCACCCGGAGCTGCTATACTGGCTGCTGGACCGCAGCCCCAACGGCCTCGATGATACCAGCGAGGAGAAGCGCCGCAGCCTCTTTGTGGCCGCGGCCGGCGGCTGCCGTCTGGCGGCTGTGGCCCTGCTGGCTTCGACGCTGGGCATGTCCCCCCAGCGCCCCCACTCAGAGGTGCTGGCCTCGGCCGCCGCCAGCGCCACGCCCGACTGGGAGGCCAAGGCCGGCTGGCTGATCTCAGAGATGGGCTGCACACCGCAATGGGCCAGCAGCGCGGGCTCTCTGGCCGTCCAACGCCTGGGGTCAGACGCGCCGGCGCGGCTGGCGTGGCTGCGGGAGCCCGCGTACGTCTTTGACGGCCCCGGCAATCGCTCCGCCGCCGCCCGCTGCGGCAACACGGCGGCGCTGGAGTGGCTGATCGCCGAGGGCGTTGCGGGGATGCCGCACGAGTGGGGCTACTCGTGTGAGCTCGCGGCGGGGCAGCGCCACCCGGCGGCGCTGCTGCTGCTGCTGGGGGCCGGCGCGGAGCCGGACCTGACGTCGCTGCTGTACAGCCTACGGTTGCGGGAACACCCCTCACACGGAGTGATGGAGGCGGTACTGGACCGCGTGCTGCCGTCCCAGGCGGCCGGGCTGGCGGGCCACCGCCTCAGCCTGCTGGGTGACGTGGTTGCCCGGCTGGGTGACGTGGGCCTCATGGCGCGGCTGGAGCAGGTGCTGGCGGCGGCCGGCCCCGCCACAGAGCAGGCGGCCCTGGCCGAGTTGTGGGGAAGCGGGGCTCTCGCTGCCGCGGCCTCCTCGGGCTGCGAGGAGGCGATGGCGTGGCTCGTGCAGCAGCGCGGCCTGGGCTGGGCGGTGAGCGGGGGCGCGCTGGCAGCGGGGCCACACGCGTGGCACGAGCGGCGGGGGCCCCTTCACGCCCCGCCCGATCGGACAGTGGCCTGCGCTTCAGCCGCGCTCGCTCCCCCACATCGCTCCTATGGGTACCGCCCTCGGCCTGTTGCGGTCCTTGCCGGGCTCATCCCACAGCCCGCCCGGCCCATCCCGGACCTGCCCACCGCGGAGCTGCCCACCTCGTGTGCCGCCCCGGCATCACCCCAACGGCCCCTTCCTCTGGCATCGGCCGCGCAGGGGCGTGGCTCCCCCGCCAACACCGCCCTGTCTGCCCTCGCCAGCTGCCTGGCGGGGCGCCAGAGACCGCCGTGGAGCAGCCCGGCGGCCACACCGCTACACTACACTCGCCCTTTCCCACCCTGCCAACCCACGCCCTGCTGCCCGCAGGGCCCGCAGCAGCACAGCGGCCAGCCGTACGTGGACGCGCTGCACCGAGGCGACCTGGCGGCCCTGGGCGCCCTGGCGCGACAGGGCTGCCCCTGGGGCATCGCCGGCCGCGTCCTCAAGCGGGCGCTGCGCGGCCCCGAGCCGCTGGCTGCGCTGCGCGCGTTGCTGGCCGCGGGCTGCCCCTGCGACTGGGCCCAGCTGGCAGCGAGCGCGCAGAAGCTGCGGTGCACGCGGGGGCTGCCGCCGGACGTGGCTGAGTGGCTGCGGCAGCAGCAGGAGCAGCGGGAGCAGCAACAGCAGGGCGGCGTGGCCTAGGTCGGGAGGGTGGGCGGAGGAGAGAGTGCTTTCGCGATGGGCTAGTTGGTGTTTGACGGAATGGGTTAGGAGGTCTGGGAGGGGTGGGCGGCGTGGGGGCGCCGCCAGGGGCCCACCCCGTGGCGCGCCAGGGGCCCGGCCGCGCGTGCATGGTCCCGGGGGTCGCATGGGGCGCATGGGTCGCAGCTGCAGCGGAGTGGCCGCAAGTGTGCATGCTTCGTAGCACGGACGGGCCTGTTGCTAGTGCGGATCACTTGGTGAGCGAGCGTGCATATGTGCCGCTTCTTTGCGATGGCGCGGACGTGTGCCAAGGACAGGGCACCTGGGGGGCTGGGGGCCCGGCGGTAGATGGCTGCTGCGGCTCGCGCACCGAAGCGACCGCTGGCGGTAAGCGGCTGCAGGAACCCGCGGCGCCAGGACCGGGGGTGATGGGGTGGGCACAGCCATCTCCCCATCTGCCGGCGGCCAGGGCCTTTGTCGCCTGGCGCTCGGCGCCATGCCTTGCGTGGGCTTGCGGGTGCACGACATGCGGTGGTCAGAGTACGGTCGCTGACTTTGCGGGAGCACGCGCGAATGCTTATCCTGTGAGGCGCTGTGTCGCCTGTGAGGCAGCCGGTCGAGGGTGGCTCGGCTTGATCCCATGCGCGTCCTGTCCGGGGAGGGCGTGCGCCTTGGGACTGCGACAGGGTGAGGCGCATGCCCATGCTGCGACGGTGGGCGGCTGGCGCGCAGCTCGCAAGCTGGCCGGTAGGCTTTGACGTCTGGGCTAGCCCGTATGGCCCCTTCGAGGTTGAGGTCAAGAAATGGCGGTGGGGAGCAAGTACGTACGGTGCGGCATGAGGCCCGTCGCGGCTGCGTCCGGACGTGCGGTTGCCAATTTCGGCACTACGGCAGTAGTGCAGTGCATCGCACAATACAACCGCTGCGGCCTTGCCCCGACTATCCTGCGCGAGGCCAGCTGTAGCCAATTGATAGCAGCATCCAGCTGTGCTGATTGGGCGGTTGCCGTCCGACGGCGCTCTTAACAACCGCCCAGCCTAGGGACTGCAGCCGGGGTGGCGCGCAAGCTTCGCAGACACAGGGTTACAGGCACATACTTAAGAAGTCCCGGCATCGCTCTTTGCCAAGCCCCCATGCGGGGTGCATATCGAAAACGGGAACGTTCTTCATGAACACGCAAACACTCACACTGCCAAGCAGGTCCTCATGTCAAGGCCCAGAGGGCTGCCGCACCAATATCTGCCTGCCTCACGCGCACGCCGAGACGACACCCCTGCGCAACCGTCACTATGGCTCACCTCAATCACCAATCGCCCACGCAATGCTTGAAGGGCCACGCAAAACGCTCCATGCCACATGCCACACGCACGCACACGCGCTCCTGCGACCCGGCATGCCGCCAGCAAAGCAGCTCGGCGGCGGCGCGGCGCCGAGCACTTGCAGCCGCCCCTCCTCGCCCTGGAGGTCAAGGCCCCGCTAAAGCACGACGCGAGTACTGCGCACTGGCTGCACGCCGCAGGTCCCTTGCCGGGCAAGCCCACAAGCCCCGCCCGCTTGCCCAGCAGTTGCCGCGCCTGGTCTGCCGCCCCACCCAGGCGCCGCCCCACCCTCGGCACTGCAGCGGCGATGTGGGCCGGGCGGTAGACCGCCTCCCTACCGGTGACGAGCCCGGTGCCCGTCGGGAGCGGCGCCCGGCGCGCGGCGTCCGCATCCGCTACCGCTGCCCCGACTTACGGCCCAGCTGCGCTATCAGCCACGACACCACGGCCCCCGCTACGTCCTCCCACAGCCGCTCACCGCCGCGGCTACCGCCGCCGACTGCTTGCCGCTGCTCAAGCGCCGCACCGCCGCCGGGCAGCAGCCCCGCCGTGCGCAGCGCCTCGCGGTCCGCCGCCTGCGAGGCAGCAGCATGGCGCGCATCACGACTTGAAATCATGTAATACAACACATGGCTTCATTGCAGCCGTATGCCACATGCCATGTACGGGCACGCAGGCCACATGGTAACCCGAGCGGGCGGCCCCACCTGCAGCCAGAAGTGGTCGCATCCAGGCCACAGCGTCAGCTCCATGCCCACTGGAGGAGACGAGGGGCCCGCGGGCCCTGAGCCCCCCGCCCCGCCGGCCCCAGAAGCCGTAGCGGACGGCCCGCCAGCCTCCGGACCCGGCGCTTGGCCCGAGCCGGAAGCAGACTTTTGGGACTTGGCCTCCGCCTTGGCCTCGTCCTTGTTGGCTGCCTCCACGGCGGACTGCAGCTGCCGCGAGGCGGTGAACTGGTCCCAGGTGCCGGTGACCAGCAGCCGCGGCAGGCGGTGCGCGCCAGCCAGGGCGGTCCAGGCGGGGCCCGAGCCCAGCGCCAGGCGGCACAGCAGGCCTGGAGACGGGGGTGGAGGGGGCCGGAAGCTGCGGCGTTGCCGGGCGGCTGGTGGGTGCAGGCGGTCGCACCAAGGCGGCTGGTCTGGGGCAGCGCAGGCTGGTCTGGGGCAGCGCAGGCTGGCTGGGCTGGGGTGGGGCGGAGCCGCTGCTGGCAGCAGGGCCTCTCCCTGCCTGCCCTGCCGGCACGCGGCGCCAGCACTGCGCAGCGGGCCTCACCCGACGGGAAGCTGACGGCCGCCAGGGCCGCCACCTCGCAGCCGCATCCGGCCTCTGCCGCCAGCAGGGGCAGGGCGCGGGCCGCCACGGCGGCCCCGTAGCTGTAGCCCACCAGGGCGACCCGGGGGGCCTGCCGGCAGGGAGCGGGGTGCGCGGGGACTGCAGGGTCGCGAGGGGGCCGGTGGCGGCGGCGCAGGACGGGCGGCGCCCGGGCTTGGGCGGAGGGTCCGGGCGTGTGCCTGAGCATGTGGCTCGGCTGCATCACCTCGGGCCGCCCACGCCGCCGCCTGGCGTGCCGCAGTCTACCCAGCCCAGATCACGAGCCCACTGTGCGGGTAGGGCTGCCACCATCGCATCCCGCGCTGATGCGCACCGGCCGCCGGCCACTGGTAGACACCGCCGTTGCTGTTCCTCTCCGTCCGTCATCGCCGCCGTCGTCGCCTTCGTCGTCTCCCTGCTCCTCCTGGTCTCCCTGGGGGCATGCGCGGCACATGAGGGTCGCACGACATGTACCGCGCCCGCCGAAGCCACAGAGGCAACAACACGTGTTACAGTGAGGACTGCTGGGTACATCCGCGGTCCCTGCCATGGTCATACCCACACCTGCAGCAGCGCCCTCAGCAGCGCCACCAGGTCTGCCACGTCCACCGAGGAGAACACGGTGCGGGAGCCGCTGGAGCTGCCTGAGGGGCAGGGGCTCTACTGGGGTAAGGGAGCTCGGGCGTGCAGGCAGGGGATAGGACCGGGCACGGGCACCGGACCAGGGCTGGGCCCCGGACCCGGATGAAAGGGATAGGTGAGGGCAGGGCTGCCGGAGCCAGGCGAGAACGGCCAAGGTTTGGGGCCAGACAGCTGGCCAGGACCAGGCGGCTGTTGAGCGCCAGCTAGCAAGCGCGTCCGTGGGGGGGCGCTTGAGGCGGGGTACGGTAGTCCGGCGGTGTGAGACGCGCCGGCGTGTGGCGGCCCCTTGCTGCCTCGCCCTCACTGCGCCGCGCTGCGCCGATGTCGCTACGCGGTGCCTGCTTGCGCATGAGCGGGCGAGGGTGGGCCTTCTGCGACGGCCGCCCTGTACGCGCCTGTGCCCTTGGCCTATGCAACATCAGGCATCAGCGCGCCGCACCCACCGACGCCTCGCATGTTGTAGCGCACCACCGCAGAGAAGCGTCCGGAATGCAGCGCGAACCTGCCGGGCCGGGGCCGGGGCCAGAAGAGCAACCCCGGTCAGTAGCTGGGAAACAGATGTAGGTTGAAGGGTCGGCACCTTTGCCCAGACGGCGAAGCATGTTTCTGAGGGGGGGCCGGGTCCTGCTGGCGTGCCCTGTATTTTCAGCTGCCGGGCCGCTGGTCACACCGGGCGATGGCGGTGACGACGTGATCGTCCAGACATCCGCCAAGCCAGCCCCAGGGATGCAACACGACCAGGAGGGGCGCATCTGGGATGGGTCACACGGCGGGGGTCATCAGCGCTTCGCCATGCCCGGACATGCCGCAGCGACGGCCCCACCCCAACCGGCACCGTCATGGCCTGCTTGGCGTACCCGCGCTTGTGCGACCAACTGGGCGCGTTATGTCAGCTTCAAGCTGTACGCCGCGGCGGGGTAGCTGCACCAGCTGTCGCACCATGGCCGTTCGCGTGGAGGAGCAGCCGAAGGCCTAGGTTGTTGTGTAAGTGGGTAGTGACCGCATACGTGTATGTCTTGCGCACAACAGGAACACAGGATGCTGCAGGTTGGAAGAAGCCGATGCAGCCAAGACTGCACACTGCAGCCGCTGCTGCGGCTCTGCCCATAACGTTCCTTCATATACTTATTTAAGATAAGTTGAGCTTACAAGCAAGGACCTGCGACGCAGAAGTACACGAAGACCAGGCCGACTAAGCTTACTGCTTTGAGCCTAGCCAGACTTTTGTCTATACCTACAGCATATCCAACAGCTTTGTTGAATCCTACAAGCAGTTCGATTGTGAGAAGCCGCGGCCCTCGCTCTACTGTCCAACTGGAGGGCGTTGTTTAAGCGCATACTTTGATAAGTCTGAAGCGCTGTAGAAGGGCGCTTTCAGCGCGGCGCCCGGGCGGGCTGCCCGGGCCCGCACCCGGCGTGCACAATGGGCCAAAAGACGGATGGCGAGTCGCGGGTCATCGCCAAGAAGCTGGCCATGTACCTGCCCAGCTTCTACTTCATCTACTACATCGTGAGTCGGCCTGTGAAGGCATCCGGATTGCCCAGGGGCGGCAGCCTCCCGCGCAGCGGACGCCAGCGCCCGGGGGGCTGGGTCTCAGCACAGGGCCGGGGCTGCTCCACACCAACCCAACCCGGCCACTTCGTCAACCCCTCACTTTCTCGTCACCACCATCAAAACGCTGCCCTCTTACAGTGGTGCGTCATCCTCGTGGGCGCGCTCAAGGTGGACTGGCATGAGCTGGGGAGATTCCCCTTCAGGATACGAATGGACGAGTTCTCGCCGCAACGGAGAGATGACGCGCTAGGTGGGCCACCCAAGCCTACATCGGCAGTGCACCGGGACCGCTAGCATCACTAGTAGAAGGTCCAGCTCTACCACGAACAGGCCATGTGCGGCAGTTGGGCGCAGCTGTGCACAAGTGGCGGTTCGGCCGCTGGGGCTCAGGTGGCTGAGTCCCATCAGCATGGCAGGGGTCAGGCCATCTCACGGACGGCTCGGTGTATCGCGTCCCTGTGATGCCGAGGAAAGCTGCCGGGCTGCACATTGCGGCACGCAGTCACCGGCATCGATTGGCGTCTGGGCTCGGCTCCTGCTCGGGCCTGCTCAAGCCCTAGCTCGTAGATTCAGGTCACGGCCCCCGCCGCCCCCGCCGGCGGCGTTGCGGCTCTAAGGGCAGGCTTGCCGCATCAAGGGGGCCTTGCCGACAGCCCAGCAGGCAGGCGCCCGCCCCGCAGAAGCACATCGCGCACAGCGATCAGCTCAGTGATGCGCATCCTACCAACCTCTGAACCATACCCACTTTACCGGTCCGCTTCCCTCCTGTGCAGGAGCCTGGCTGGCCATGGTGCTGACGTACCTGTGCAGCCTGGGGCTCACGTACGGCATTGTACAGGTGCGGCCTGTCCTCGGCCGGAGCTTAGATGCTGGGACCGGTGTTGCCATGGGGCCCGAATACCTCCAGCTGCATCGCGGCTCCAGGTGCCACCGCGACGCTGTGCCGCAGTGTGCACGAGCTGCAAGGTCTGCCCCTCAGACTAGGTCGCTGCCGACCTGACCCAGTCGAGTGGTGGCCATGCCATGGGTTCTCTCTTCATGCCCTCTCATGCCACCACCCTATGCATGGCCCACGCCCGCCCCGCCGTGTTCCGACGCCAGCAACGCCTGACTGCCTTGACCCCTGCCTGCCTGGCCCCGCCCCGCCCCGCCAGGCCACGCGCAAGAGCTGGGACTACGTGGTGACCGTGGCGTTGATACACCTGGTGCTGTGCATCATAAGTGAGGCGCCTGGGGTCACCACGGGCCGCAGGCTGCCCGCAAACGCGCAAAGGCATGCGGGGCTGGCGACGCAGGGCACGTAGCCACACAACAAGCCAACGCTCCTCTCTATGGCCCCGTAAGCGACACCTGCCACCCTCACATCACTGCGTCTTGCCGCACCGCCCTGCCCCTGCCCCTCCCGCAGTTAACCAGGCGTGGCCGGTCAACTGGATCTGGTGGGTCACGCACGGCGTGGCGGTGGCGGTCGTCAGCTTGGCGGCCGAATTCGTCAACTACTTTCTGAGGGACATGCGTGAGATCGAGCTGGTGAGCAAGGCATGGCTCGGCGCCCGCGTGCTGGTCGTATTCGCGCAGCTGGTCTGGTAACAGCGCGGTTGCGGCCTGGGGGACCAGCAACCTGCGAGGCACGCAGCACCCGGCGATGCGGAGGCTACGGGCCGCTTGGCCCTGCCCTGAGCTAGCCTGCCTGCGGACCGATGCTGACGTGCTGCCTCCCTCTCTTGCCTCCCCAGGACCGCGTGTGACGATGCTACGTATGTGCAGTACGCACAGAGCCCGGCTAAACCTGGCGTGGGGCGCTCGGCTGGCGGGGGGCGATGTCGCGCCCCCGCGCCGCTGCACGAGGGAGGCCCGGCTGTCGCAGCCCTGGGCAGCCCTGAGAGGTGGAGCTTGGCCGACGTGGGCCTGCCGCCAGAATGGCGGGGCGCCGGGTGGCTCGCAGGAGCAGCGCCCCTCTGGCTGCTGCTGCAGGGGCCCAGGGTGCGGGCCCTTGGACGCGAGCTCAGCTGCGCCCCGCAGTCGCAATCCATGGCTGTAGGAGCGCAGTAGCGGCAGCGGCGGTAGTGCTTGCCTGGTGTGCCTGGCCCGCGGCAGGGCACCTCGGGCAGCACAGTAGGCGGTGGCCTGGCGCTGCTCGGGACGCGGCAGCAGCGGCCGCACGCAAGGGGCCATACGGCGGCGACTTGTTGTCTTTGTTGCGAGCACGCTGCACAACAAATTATTCAGCTCATACGTATAAAGCTTACTAACAAATAATTGTGTCAAGCTTTACTTCAGCGAATAGCCCCAGAAAAGGACTCTTGCACTGAGGACTGCCCGGATTGGTATCCTCGCCACGCCCAATAGGCTGTCATGACGCATTGCGTGACATGCAGAAGGGGAACGGGGAGCGACCGGCGCCCGGAAGCCGGCGTGGCTGCTCGCGCGGCTCCAGAAGCGTCCGATCGGCATCCCCGCCCAGTGTCGAGCTGCCG